>JAOSYY010000014.1:6363669-6392595 GCA_025727935.1 Hebomoia glaucippe | reverse complement strand
TTCTAATGACAGTACATGTAATTACTTAATGTTCTGTCAACCTATTTATTTTTATTGCGAGCATTTAGAAATTCAGATAGAAGTCAAATTGCGCATTACACCACTTCACGACCTTTTATTCTATGATAGGTGGTACATGTCCCAGGCGGAACTTGTTTTAGAAATACCTTCCATCCATTTAATAACAAACATAGGGATAACATACTTAAAAAATTTAGAAAATGCATATTAAAAATTTAAGACCAAGTTATCGAATTTCGGCAAATGTGTTCGTTAGTTACATAGACAGAGCCGTCTGTAATGATAAATGTTTAAACATATATTAAATGATAATTCACACTTTCTGATTTGTTAGTGACGGTGAAATAAATAATGTTTCTACAAACAAAAAAGGAGTATTTGTACCTATTATCCTTCAGAAAAAAATATAGATAACTACAAAATCTTCAAAAATGATGAAACATAAACATAAAATTACACACTCAAGTAGTGCTATTACTTTATACTCTTTACTTATAGAATAACTTGTTTATTACAATATTGTCAATACAAAATTTGTCCGTTCATTCTTTGTGGTAACTAAAAAGTAATGAACAAAACAATATTATAAGTTACTTACTGTTTTAGTAATAAAATTGTCTGCTTGATCGAATTCAGTCTTTGAGATAAAGTTTGGTAGTAAAGTGTACTCGATCATAAATGAGTCGACCCTCCTTGTGCTAAACTTGTAATAATATAATTCTATGAAATTTCTATATGATATGAGTGCTTCGGTAGTAGAAATTAGTAAATATTATATGCTTTTTGAACTTTGCCAATAGTAAAATAAATATTTGATCGAACAATTACATTTTTTGCATATTAGATAGACTGAGTACGGAATAAGAAATAACTCAGATTATATTAGTTTTGATAAAATTAATTACGTATACTAAAACAAACATACGGCAGATCTCATGAAAATCAGGAAAACAAATAGAGGGTTGAGGGAGCCAATAACGTTAGTTTAAAGATAGAGGTAGATTTGTATCTCTAAACCCAGAGGATTTATAAATGGCTTTTACTTTACATGAAACCGTACGGAAGTTTTGATTACAACACGTAAGTTTGTTCAAAGGAAATAACTTTTACGTGTAACTGATAAGTTAAAAATCCCTCATAAGACAAATTCCAGTTCAGTATTTGTAAGTATTCGTGGTATATTATTTCAACAAAACTAGATATTTACAAAAACTCTATGACAACAAGGGACTTTATTATTGCAATCCAAGAAGTTTATTATCATTATTATTTAAATAATAACTTTTAATGCTCTGCCAGGTTTAGTTAAATATATTTCGTAAACATAGATACATTTAAATAATATAGAAATTATTTTTGCTACTAATAACATTTTTAAAGTAATAAGATGAGTTTTATTGCAGGTTTAACTAGATAAGTGAGACACCGTTATTAACTAGATTCTGTGAGCAGTCTTTAGCAAAACTACCCAACTGTTAAAATGGGTAGCTTCTTAATTAGCTGCTAAGTACAGCCACGTGTATCAATATCATAATTACGAACCGCGGTATCCTTATAAAAATCTTTTTTTTACTCATGTAAATCTATGGCAAAAATTATAGAAGATACCATGTATTTTGTTATAGAAATGGCTAATATTTATTTTAGCGGGTATACATTATCAAATTATTTTCATACAAAAGTTTTCGACGCCCGGAAAATGAAAATCTCCTTTATTAAGAAAGTTTTGATATGTAGGTATAACAATAGATTAAAAGTCAACTTTATAACAGAAATCGAAACTCGCAAAACATAAGAAAAATAAGAGATATTTTCCCGCTACCATAACGTAATAAACCTCATATGTTATGTTTTTTATTGTAAATTATCGAAAAGAACTTTTCATTAACAAAGTAATATTTCATAATCCCCAATACGTTTTTTTTTTCAGAAAATTTAATAAATTTCGAACCTTAAATTATATTGTCACAAAAAAAGTTCGGTGCACGGAAACTTATTCATTATATGTAAAGCATTATCGCTTTGAAATGTTAATAATGATACCGTTGTATTAATTACTTTAGGAACGCCCATTGGACATTTATTAAATAATATCCAAACGTTTGCAGACTAAATTTTAACATCAACTCTGAACTTTATTAAAATATTTATCTTTTTATCTGCCAATTTTCAATCATGAAAACATTAAGTAAACTAATAACAAAGCGTAAAGACAAACAAACAGAGGCAAATTTAACCGAAAGGAAAATCATATTACATTTATTATATTACTATAAAATTAAGTCATTGACGTTTCATAATGCGCCACAGGAAAATTGCAGGTTTCTCCCGAAAAATCAAATCGGTTTGAATGTTAACATCAAATTGAAAATATTTTTATATAGATTCATTTCAATTGAAAAATATTCGTTATTTTGATTTATAAATAAACATAAGAAAAAATAACCTTACCTATAGATAAAAACAACGAAGGTTACATATTAATTAAATGCTTAGGTTTCCATTTCTAAAATTAACTAGAGTCCAATCTGCGCTTAAGCATTGTCAATATGTCAAAATGTTATAATTATGAAAGAAAATGTTTGGTTAGTCTTAAGAATGAATTCAAACTTAAGTTACTTCTTAGAATATGAGCTTAAAGAATTTTTCTACGCTCTGTTTTCAAAGTAAATTAATAAATAATTATATTCTAAAACGATGCTCCCACTTTTGATAGTTTAAATCAAGTTAGACGGTTTAACCTTACGAATTGATACATTATTAACTTAATGAATAAATATTATTTTTATCAATTTTGGAAAGTATTTGTGTGTGTTTAATGAACAATATATTAAATTAATAACATAGTAGGGAGTACATTTAAAATATGGGAAAACTTAGTGATCTATTTAAATACTATAATATGGAAATCACGGTTGGCACCCGATGTATTGTACAACGTATACAAGTTAGGGCTAGAAATGTTATTGTTTCGCTTGTAGAATAATTTCTGCTTGGCCAAACTTTATGTAAACACGTTGAAAGCTTTACTCTTCTAAGTTATCTTTTCGGTTATCTGCTCGCATTCAGATCTCACTCCTTACAGTTTGAATTAGGACTTATTGAAAAATAACATTGTTGATGTACTGTATATATTGGTTTGAATTTATTTTAAACATTATTAAAACTTTATTAAAGTTATCACAAATAAATTATTTTTTAACAACGAGGTACATACCAAGAAGTGCTTATGTATAAATATTGTAATACTATATAAAACGAACAAGTACTTATATACACATATCTTGTTAATTTTTTTCGTATACCTATAATTTGTAAGATTATAATATTCTAAATTAAATTTAATCAATATTAAAGCTTAGGGCTAAGACCTACATGATAATTTCTGCACAATAGTTATTCCAGTAGAAGTTAAAATTGTTGAACATCGTAAATTATAGCGAGTCATAGTCAATTATATAACGTACTTTGCAATTTTACGAAAATTACGGATAGTTTATTAAAGTTTTGCGTATAAATTCCAGTGTCGTGCTTTACGGCGCTTTAGTTCGTACTCGAATCGATAATTGCGGCGTAAGCCAGGTAAAGGAAGTTATAAAGCTTATAGTATTAATAGCAGGTCTAGGTTTTAAGATTTCAGTAGAGGTATAGTGGTTTGCACTTTAATTATTTCAAACATTCTTTGTTTTTTAATTAGTAACATTAGTCTCCATCGTCTCACTTTATTTATTTCATAGTATTTTCCCAACGATTTGTAGCACGTCTATTTCGGCCTTAATAGCATATACATATATACGTATTGTGGTTAGAGTAACAAATATACATACCTCCTGGATGTAATACGCTAAGTTTTACGTTTAAGTACGCCTACGATAACGTTTTTAGTAATCTTATTTTCAAGATGGAATTAGTAATAATGTATGAGAAAATAGTAGATGCAAACATTATTAAATTAATCAGAACTTAAATATGGAATAGTATATAAATCACTATAGGTACTTTGTGCTTTTATCTGCTATAAATGCTCTCGATGTCAAATGCGCGCCTAATAGACAATAGGGTATGTCGTAAAGTATATCATAACCAGCTTTACCATATTTTTAAGTGTCTGCAAGATTGCTAAAACCACTATGTTGTTTGGACTTAATCTTATAAAACTATAATATGCACTATCGCGCGTATTAACTTCTTAAACCTACTTAGAATATTATTTTATTCTATTATTTTAGTAATAGTTTTGTATTACTGGGTAAGAAAAGCATATAAAACCTTTTCTCAATAAACAACTAAAAGCTGAGGTAAACTCAAACTGCTTTATTATATCTATGATATTAATTATTCCGTGACATCTACAGGTTATTTCGATATAATTATGTAGGTACAATAATCTTTTGTTCATGTTTTCTTTATAAATCTCCCCGAGTGGAGTTATGTTGACCGATAAAAAAGATACATGAGTGTTAAATTTCAAACGAAATGTAAGTAGTTCTAAATTTTCTGGGCAGTCAAAGTTACAGGTTAGCGAATGTAATAACGTGTGACAATAATTTAATCGATTTTAGAAACTATTCCGACCTTACCCCGACAACCCTTTCAAATTCCTGGTTTTTCTACATAATAACACTTTTATGTATATAGGGTAGATATCTAATCATGGCACAAATTTAACAGGAAAATGTCGATGTTACATGAAAATATATTTTGATGAGTTTTCAATAAAAATAATTTAAGTATTAAAATTTTATATTCATTCTTCTACAAACACTTATAAACAACTTTACTCATCTTGTAAAACACTTTGTTCTCATTCATTATATGTTAGTATTGATATCAAAAGAAACCTTAGACATTTCTCATTAACGTGAATAGACACACAAATACGTTTGGAATCTTTTCTAACGATTCTTTTGTTAAGCTACCTTTATCACAAACTGTCCTGTTTCTGATTAAAATTCTTTATATTAAACTTAACATCTATAATATAGCAAGAACAGAAAATAGCTCAGTGTCAATTCAAAGCAATAGCTTATATTTTTGGTTTAAATCTTTAGGGGATAATTATATACCTTTAGAAAATAATAGCCACTAATTGAAGTATCCTTACCGTCATTACAAAGAGTGGTGTGACGTAGAGTAGGCCAAAGTTAACCATGTCAAATATCTCAGAGTTATATTTCATACGATGCTGAATGCATATAGTCTCCAGGTGACCATCACCGAGGTCATTGGTAATAGTCTCTACCCATATGAACTTCGGTGCACTGTACGCAGCACTCGTAATCCACACACCAAGGATGACTAACTGAGGAAAAATTAAAGTCATTGTAATAAATATAAAAACTTACTCAAATTATGCCTTATCTATTTTAGTACTGTTAACAAAGAAAAAATATTTCAACGAATGTGCCGAATCTAACGGCAGCTCTTGAATTGAGTTCTATTGGACTCACGTCAATAACGAGATACTTAGGATTTATAATATTATAGGGAGACAAAAAAAAATATTTCTATGCGTCACGCGAAAAGTTCTTTTATTTCCATACACTACATACATACAAAGGACAGAAAATTGTCAAAGCTATCGAAATGAAAAATACTTCAATTTCTCACAAGTCCAAGGTCACCTATAATATACCAGTCAACTATTTACTAGATGTCAATACAATATATGAAGATGATGAGAAGAGATGTTTTAGTTTGTACTTTCCATATTACTACACCGTTTAATTGATTTCGATAACTTTGTCAACTTATGGTTCTTTTTACATAATAGGAAGGCAAGTGAGCATACAGTTCCCGTATATATGGACACCTAAATCTCTGAGACGCGTTGCCAACCATAAGGCCATAGCTATACTACGTCAACTGTCATTTTTCTTGACGTAATGCTGGTATTTTTTTTTATTTCGAGTATTCGAAATAAAAATAAAAAAGACCGGCATTACGAAGTCGAAACGCGCATGGTACTTCACGAAATCATCTATGAATGAATGTACTTGTATTTATGTGAAAATTATTTTCATAAAAAAACGTATTATCGGTAGTTACTCATTATTAAAAAATAAACATTAATTTATATGGCAGCCACGACGCTGCCTCGAGAAAACCACTTAATAATAAATAAATTTTCTTATGAATTTGAAACCGCCACAGTTAAGTAATAATGTTAATTACGTTTAAAATATCCCGATAATTGTTTGTAACAGCTAAATAATATTTGAATGCTTTTTGATATTTGTTGAAAACAATCCAAGATAAACCATTATACAGATATTTAGTGTAGAAGTATACAATATAAACTTACCCTGAGCCTTGTCGAAGTTAATATTTGTTTGCATGTAATAGGATGTATAATAGCAAAATATCTTTCTGTACAGATAACAACAAGTATAAATATCGATGCTGTGTAACTCAGGGAATGTACAAACTGGTACATTTTACATAAGAAATCGCCGAAAACCCAGCTGAAAATGAATATAATTAACATTTTCCTCATGAATAGTAAGAAAATTAAAATTATTAGAATCAATAGACTCCGTTATCCTTAACCTCTTACAATTTTGTATTTAAATGTAAGCACCGAGCGTTAAGGGCGGCACAGTTCCGGGTCTACAATTTTATTTGGTTAAAAACACCTATTCAATTTCCTAATTCAAGATTTTTGATAACAAGAAGTATATAATCATAATTTGTTATATAAAATATTACTAAAATTATTACATTGATTCGAACCAAAAACGTAATAATTTATGATCCAACCGGATCGTATCACTGTTTATTGTGTGCCACGGATAAATGATGCGTTTGTTTACATAAGCCGTTTATAAACGTATTAAAATTTTATTTCCTTCATTACTGTTACTTGTACTTTAAATGTTTGAAACAAAATCTCGCATATAAATATACTATATCCAGATGGTGACCGTGAAACATTACAAAATGTTTAAGAAAATGCAAGAAGCGTTGACTACACAGTTCAGTAACTAGCATCTTCCAAAGTTGCAAACATTAGACTACGGCAAAAAGCCGCATCGTCTTTAAAATAAGAACTTTCAACTTTCGTATTTAATCATGAGACAACACTAAGGATTGAACATCCCTCTATTGTCTGTACATTTTTAGGAAAAATATTCTAATAATATATTAAAATATTAATAGAAACTATTATTTATGTAAAACTAGCCGTTATTTTGTAGTCGAACCGATATTAAAATCCGTCATGTATCCATTTACATGAAACATTAAGTCCCTAAATTTTAGTGTCATCAGAGTAACATGTCCAATTTAATAGGAACTTTTGTCCTATATAAAATCTATCAGCAGTGTAAAACTACATTCTCGTTTCATCCGCCTTCAGGTCACGCCTTAAAGTTTTGCGAATTAGTACACACTTCTGTACGACCACTTTACCCGGGAAGTAGTCAAACTTTGATGTTAGACAATCCCGTTCGTTGGGGACTTTTCATTGATCTTTGAATCGGGTTAAAAATAAATCCATCACACACTGTACCGTTCAATACGTATGAGTATATATTACAGTCTGTATTCAATATTGTACTCGTATAGTAATAGAAAACATAATTTTCTTTAACAAAAAATGAATTACGGTTACATTAGCAAAACCACTTTAAGAACATACACGTGTAATGATTTTCCTCCTATCGATACTTTTATACCTCTTTAGATAAATAAAGGACAATATAACTGTTACTTTCTGGTAAGTTCACAGAGTAATGTTGAGTAACAGATTACCGTTACAGCCAACATGCTTTTTATGATTGGAAAAATAAATGAACAGCTAAATATAATTATTATGATCGGTGAATGGAAAAAATCCAGTAAAATAAACATGCTTCGAAAATAACGTGAATAAGTAAACATTTAGCACTATAAAAAGTACCTATTACGAACGTGTTTTGTTTACGAGACAGCGCAATAGTGTGGTAGCCCCGCTGCCCGAGTTTATGTGTCAGTCTACTCACCTGGGTATAAGATATATGGTTAAATTTTGGAAAACACAAAACACACCAACACATAAATCTGCAACAGCAAGATTCGCTAAGAAAAAGTTTGTGATAGACCTCAATCGTCTAGAAAGCGTCACAACGAGAATGACTAGAAGATTTCCTGGAACAAAACGAAAATATGAAAATTTATTTTACGGGATATAATATCGTTGGAGTTTAAATTATAGAGTAAAAGAACATTGCAAGTGTCACGGGCACAAGCTTGATGTAAAGCGCCCGACAAGCTGCTTCATAAATATTGTGTTTTGAATACGCATGGAATTTTTTACACAAATGTTCAGTCGATTGTGTTAAAAATATTATTTACTTAATAACAAAGACAAGATCTAGTGATTTACATCAGTTTGTAGAATTGTAGATTACTATTGCAGTCTTCTTACCACTTATTCTTAAGGTACGACATTTTTATCATTATTATAACTGGGTTACTTAGTAAAAAACATCTATTGTTGGAGTTTAAGTACATTGAAACGGATTATTATATTACCGTGTTGATAACAAGTTTTATAAGTGATGAAAATATATAATGAAAGTGTACTTTTCTCTGTTTGAAAACAGAAAAATATTATCACAGTTACGTAACATTATTCTGTTATTGTTTTCGTGCATCCGTTTGATAATGTAAAGGGTTAAAAACAAGGTATCCAGTGTATAGTAGGTAAATCTGTTTTCAAAGATGTATACCTAAAATCAAACTTTATTAATTTCTTAATACATTTTTTTAATGAAAATACTTTATATTAATTTCGTGGTTTCTTTGAGACTGAAACTGGTTCTATAAATCCGATATATTTTTGCTTTCGGTAAAGGTTTTTTTATATGATATGTTATAATAAATCCATCACATTGTTTAATACAATTAAGAAAAAACCGAATTATTTTTTATGTACATATTTTTAGATATTGTGTATTATCAATTTTATATAAAATATTTGTAGTAAAATCCAGATTTAATTATTTGATATATACCTCTTTTTTCCTAGTAATTCCCTGACCTTTAGTCTAACTCCTTAAGCAAATAACTGGAAAGCTCGTTTACAGATAATCAATACTCAATGTTGGATTACCTATGATATTCTATTTTCTTTGTCAAATTTTTTTATCCATTACGTACAGCATTTGAAGGAAATTAAAGACTTTTACAGAAGGCAACAGAAACGATTTCATTCTGATAATCCGTGTTTTTGTTTAACAAATAAAGAAATAGTAAATAGATAGGGCAAAGTCTTATGTATACAAATAAATATTTACGATAGATATCAATAGTAAAAGAAAATAGTCAATAAACATTTTTATGTGATTAGAAAATGGGAATTTAATATTAACTATACCATTATTCATTAGACAGACACAGGCATTTAGTCACTTGATGATAGTTAGTTACTTAAGCTATATGATATCTATTATAATTATTGCACTAGATTGTTTATTCGTGTTTCATTTTCAACTACTATATGACGATATGGCATGAAGCAGTTTTAAACTCACAAGAAACCCGAAACGCCGCTCAGGTAGTTGGGAGACAGAAAGATGAAATGAAATTCAGTAGTGGATTTAATTAACCTAGACAACTTTTGAATTTCCATATAAGCTAGTTTCGTTGCATAAGATTAAACAAGACGGAAATTTTAATACTGTGACGTAATGTTTATTTATGTACGTAAGTTATTATTATATTCTAAGCAACTTATTTATTTATTTTTCGCATCAATGCCTTACCAAAAAAACAGCAGCAGAAAACGAGTGTGTACAATGTGATAAATATAGCTCTAACATCTGTTCTATCAAATATAAATTCTTCATTCTGTAGATTAAATTCGCTTTCGTTAGCCTTTGTTGAATTTTCAATAGCGTTGAAATCATTTTCGCTCCCTGTGTTATTGTCAGACCCTAAAATGCCGTTTGACATAAAGTTCTGCTCAATATCTACGAGTAGATTCATGTCACGCATATTCTAGCTTTTCGTGAATTTATCGTTTCACTGGTCGCTTAAACTCGTAATCGTCCATCTGAAAAAAACAAGAGTACGTAATTTTTTGGTATCTTCATAAATTCTACAAGCAATCAGATTATATCTTAATAGACACCCATTTATGTATAACACAATAATGCATATAAGCTCAGAATTTTAGTTTGACATTAATTCAACTTATTATATTGTACATGATTTGCAAATCTTAGTCTTAGAGGTACAAATACCTCTCTGCGAAATGGCCTTATGGCATATTAAAGATAAGTATTATAATTATTCACTTTTACGTTGTTCTCGTAAAGTATTCGAAACCTACCTATAAATGCTTAGTAAACCAGAAATTCATCCCAGCTCGTTAACAACACTAATTGCTTTACCAATAGAAGTGACATGTACAATATTGGTTGATATGTTATCGCTATAATATATTTCTGGTAAGTATTTTATATTAAATGATAAAAGTTTGGGTACTCAATACGTATTGACGTAAAGTCGTATTTTTGTAAATTAGTTAATGGTTTGATTTCACAGGTACTGGAGTAGACGAGGAGTGAGGTGAACATAGATGAATATATAAATAACTAAGGTACATAGTTAAGGTTAGGATAATAATTAGCTAAGCTTTGTAACGGTAAAGTTAATAAGCTTACTTAAAGTAACATTGTTGTAAATTATGTTAAAGAGAATTGCTAATCATATATTATGAAACCTATTTACGTCTTTATTTAAAATACACAACACAATATATTTGACCAATAACCTATTCTACAGATATGCTTAAATAATGTCATTATAAGCTTCTCGATTTCACTAAACTAAATCAAATTAAAAAAATCATGAATATAAAACAAAGAATTAGTAAAAGTTTAAGAATTCATTAGCTATTTTTATAGAATTTAATGTGAAGCTAATAAAGAGCAACAACGAGTAGCTAAAACCAAAAAATTAACAAGTGCAATGTTACAGTTTTCAATTAGATTATGTTTGAAAACAGCGGAGCATAACGTGGCAAAGTTTTCAATACGTAATAAAAGGTCCGATTGCGTGGAACCATTTTAATTAGCGGATAAAGATAGTAATCAAAATGCGAAAGATAAGAAAATATTTCTAAAGCATTACTTGTGCCCAGCATTGTGAAAATAATTTTCCACATCATACAGCAAAGGGGCTGGATAGCAAACGATATTGTTTTATGCATTTTGCTTTCGTTTACAAATTTGGATCTAAGATTTCAGAATGAGTGTCCAATACCGTTAGCCTCGAAGTATAGTTAGCCTAGAAGATATAGATAGTTAGATTTCATTGGACGTTAATTACTAGACTGCAGGGAATCCATCACAGCCTGTTTATCGACCACCTAATTTAATTAGTAGTTATCTCGCTTGCGTAGAGTCCTTGCGTGCTGTATGTTATCACCTCTGATATTGCAGCTTGTACCTCCTATTACGTTGCATATTAAGTGCACCGTTAGAGCTAAATAATATCGGGTAATAGAAAGATCACCTACAATAATATATGATGATACTTGTAGTGCATTATAGATATTGTAATAGTAGTTCTGTTGATAAACAAACTAAGTCTTTTAACACACCCGTTGCTATGTACAAATGAGACCATAAAAGTTGTTTATGGTATCCAAATATATTTTGGATATGTGCATATGACAGATTTCTTTAAATACATCGCTGTAAGCCTAAATAAAAATATATTTCTGAGCGAAACATTTTTTATTGTTGGTTACGTATATTTTGTATCGTTTCCTGAAATTAATGACAATGAGAAACATTGCCAAATGAGTTTAATTGGTGGTATTGTAATTGTATTGTATCCATTTAAAATTAAGGACCATTCAAGCGACTTTAGCACTGCGGTTTATTTAATTTAATTAATTATTACCTAAACCAATTTTTAATGCTTATTTATAGAAGGAATCCATTCAGTTATTATTGATAAGATCGCGGAATGATTTCAATGATAGAACCTATATGCACAATAATAAACAAAAACTCTCTAAATAATATAAAATAAAATTCATTTCAAAGATGCAGTTCACATACCATTCCTTGCCCTGTAATAGAAAAAGAAATTAACGATTGGATCGCAAATTCTGTTAGGAATTTTATGTAGAAGTAAGATTACTCATATTTTTTAAATAATATACCTTAATTTTTAAAATAATTGAATATTTCATATTATATTAATCAAATAATACTATATGTTGCGATTAACTTCGACGGATTTAAACAAGTTTTTATATATTAATGTAATATTAGATGTGAGTTAAACGTATTTTGTTTCTTTGTGTGACACTTGCTTAAATATAAGACAATATAGTATTATGTAAATTCGTATACGTGGGTTAATTTACATAAGGTTTAAACCCAGCCCTACGCAATGTTAGCTCAGAGCTTTTACTTCAATAAAAGTTTAATATCAAGTAGTTATAACATGATAATGTTGAAATAATCAATGGATATTCAGCAAAGATAAATCCTGGTGAATTATATATTATAGACATTATGAAGTTGTAGCAATTGTAGTAGTATTGTAGCACTTTTTTTTGTCCGGTATTTATTTTTGAATTTTTACTTTTTATGCGTAAAAAACTAAATCATGTCAAGTGGCTCAAAAGAAAATAAGTAATCGCGAGATTAGTCTGCTTTTAAGAACAACTAAAAAAATAATTATATTTTTCTCTTACTTAATTGCTAAGACCACTCTAGTAATAGTAACCTCCTAATTTAGTCGTAAATAAGCAATTAAATTTAATTTTTCAAAATCCTCTACTTTATTTTCGTAAAAGCTTTCATCAAAATACAATCACTACATACTATCCTTGTATAACCCTAATCTTTCGTAGCACAATGTAGTAACATAATACACATGTACCGTGCGGCTATGGACTCGCAAAGGAACTTAAATTTTATTATATGTCCTCGTAACAATTTGCAACTTAAGATAAAGTACTCATCACAGCACAATGGACAAAACGTGATATTGTTAATCATAGACACCAGTATAACGTACATAGGGCTATTTGTGGGGATAGAATGCCTTATCGATAAGTATTGTCAGATTATTGTAAATTCAATTACAACTATATGTTATTATGTAAACCTTGCTTTCTCTATCAGGATTTACTGAGGATCAGTATCAGAATTACTTTGTAATAATAAATGTTATCGTTTTCGAGTATAGCGGAATATTGCGGCTCTCAAAGGATTTATGTAAACGCAGCAATCGATCTAACACTACATGTTTTAACAGCGCTATCCAATTCTATTCGATAAATGTTCTGACCCACATGTCGTCTGGATTGTACTTTAAGGGATTAGAACCTCCAAACATTTCACAGTCTAGAGGAATTTAATGTCAAGTATATCGAAGCTGTATTTTGCCATTAAATAATAAAGTGTGTATGCCAGTCGTGTTAAAAATAACAATATATAAACAAATAAAGTAATTTTAGGGATTTCAAAATCAACCAAGATTAGGATGTTATCCTTATGAAACATAAGCGTCACATTACATTAAGCTACATTCATTGTGTCTCGGTTTTATATTAGTGTTCAATACCAAAGTTTTGAAAACATGCCTGGATAAACAATTGTAGTTAGTGTTGGTGATTAAAGGAAACTTCGGGAAATCCTTTATCATTATTAAAAGTCGTAGATAGCTTTTCAAGTTCAATATAATAAAAGATTAACTAGGAAACACAACATTATTATGTGGAAAATGGGGATTAAATACTGATCAGAGCGGGGAAGATTGTTTATTTAATATTAATTATTGAGGTATTAAAGTTCTAAAAGTAAATAATAATTTTAAAACGTAACTAAGAAATCTGTATTCTAATGCAAATAACAACAAATTTCTTAGCTTTCCAACTCTTCGGAATAAGTAGGTACCTACTATTTACATTGAAATTAGAAACGTCATTTCAAGTAAATCACAATTTGTGATGGAGTATATTCATGTTTTCATAAATTTCTATGGATCTACCACCCAGTCGTCATAATGAAGTTTTCGTATCTGACCAGATTATTTAATTAATCATACACTTATTTTTATACCCACACACGAATCGCACCGACTTCCCTTGGCTCAAATATTTTTATATAATACCACTATTCACATTTTGCACATTTGAGCAAAGAGAATTTTAATCGAATTCCAGTAATTAAACAAAGTTTTACCGCCTCAACACTGAAATGCTTATTGATTTCACTGTTAATCTTTACCTTTTAAACTTTTCATAGTAATTCAATGAAGCAACTTTAAGCACTTTTGATAAGAAATTACTACACTATTTAATTAGGGATAAAATGCTCTCCAGAGATCAATAGTTATAAAATTAAAATTCATCGTTGCTTGTGGTCCTTTGACATTGAAAATAACCTTACTTAGGTTCATTCTAAAGAGGCAACATAAGTTTAAATCTAGTTTTAAGACTTACAGAGCCGTATTTTCAATAAGTGAATCAAAGTTTGACATATTGACCATCTTTTGATATTATGACGCTCAGTTATAAATTACGTCTTGGATTAAGATCGTAAGATATATTTTCATTTCGCGCCTTTGCTAATGCATTATTGTTTAAAATCAGAAATTTTTCCTAGCTTTCGGTAAAACATTGTTAGATTTAAAATCCATTATGACCGCAATCGCATTCGGAATATGATATTCGTAACATTACAAAGAATATTTCATATTATGTTAGTTTTAGATTAAATAGAGAGATTAAATAAATCGTCAATTCATTTCCATTTGCCGGAACTAAACCGGTAATTAGCTGCAGTGTGCATCAGTTTAATTTATCACCGGCTGTAGATGGGCGATATCTTGGGGAAACATCATTTTATAAATAATAAATGAAATTCTAACTATTATTTTTGTAAATAATAAATTATATTCAAACTATTCTTTGATTATGGTAACTACGAATTCTTTAAGTATAACCTACAACTTTTGTATTATCTGAAAATATTAGTCAGTTTAGTTTGTTGATTAGACGTCAAAGTTGACGTTTATAAGCCAACTACCTACTCAGTCACTTTATTTTTCTGAAAAACACAAATAACATTTACTGTCTCCCAATAAACTCTCGGGTTTGCCTTACCTTTCGATAACTTAGTGTACAATATTAGAGATAAATTCAACGTACCGTATTATCAATCGTAACACAAAATGTTTTTAAATCTATATCTGAAAGAAAATCCTTTGGACGTTGCGTCGACTGTAATGGACTTCGTTATCAACCAAACAAAATGCATAAGTCATTAGTTACTAAAAGTCTGCTAGAAAAATCAGTCTTAAAAATCGTTGCGGCAATGAGATGGATAATGATATTTATAGCCATACCTATAATTAAAACTTGCAAACATCAGTGGCGGTCTGCTAACTGTTATATAATATAATAACGTTACACCTACGTATCTACTATTTGAAGAATGTAATATTTTCATTGGCATTATACAACATATCTTGCCCAAATATTTATAATGATATTAATCGTACAACGGACAACAAACGACTTACATTTGATACAACGCTGAATCATTTTTCGTATGTCTAAAATATTAAAAAAGTTTCGCAAATCGTAGACGTATCTTCGATATGATTCGGTTTGTAGTCAGGAAAGTGCCGTACTCACTGGTCAAACGCACATACACAAGTAACCTTTGATCTCAAATATAGGTACTATGGTATCTACTTACTATAAAATATTCATTAGCTATGCGCTGTAAAAAATTACATCAGTCGTATATTTATATATTTTATAAGTAATATTATGTATTATATATTTACTTCATATTTTGTACTAGTTATATACTGACATCTTTTTTAACCAGATGAAAATACCCTTCGTACCCCGACACAGGGTTGCACGATGCATCGGGATTGTGGGGACTCGGCCTAGGCCCACTAAAACCACCTACTGCCCCAATAACTCGTACCTAAACAGAGGAGAGGAAAACAGGCAACATACCTCTGCTACCCCTCCCTCGTCTTGGGCACCGGCCCGCAAGGGCCCTCCAAAAGTTACATACTGACTTGCATAATATTTCTCAAGTTTTTTAGATAAATAGATAGTAAAATAGCTTTATATATTCAGTGCACTTATTATTCTTTAATTAATTTTACTATAAAATGCTTCCGAGTGGCTAAGAAAACTGTGAAAAACAATTCTGAAAACAACACCTATTAATGAGGAACAATTCAGAACAATTAATAAAATTCCAAAAGAATGAGCGTCAGTAAATATTTGGAATACCTAGCTGTGCTCATGTAAACACTTCTACGAAGATAAACTACTCGCTGTTAAGTACATTGTGTATTGGGAATGAATGTGTGATGATTTGTGTATTACAGGCGTTCTGTTGAATAATCACGTGATGCGCGTGACTCGTATTTCATATGTCAAAATATTAATGCGTCGGAACATACGTTTCATCCGTCTGGGTTGTCGTGAAAATAAACTGGACAGATAGCAAGTATAGTGTAGGAAGACGCGGGAAATTTAATTTAAACTTCATTATGAAAAAAATAAACATTAATAATAAATATATTAGACTGGCTGTGATTTTATCTCAAATACTGAGCATAAATAATCAAAATCAAACCATCCTGTCTCAATAGGTAGATCGAGCACCACACTTTAATAAAAGTTAATTAGAATCCGTTAAATAGTAAGACAACTTAAACGAACAAGTGACAAAAGATTTTATATTTAAGGATTTATGTGAGACAACGTTATCGATTTCAATAACTCTCATATTTTAGCGTCAGAATAGAGAGAACAAAGTAGAAACTACGACAGTGCATATAAACCTGCCCATAGTAGCTACACTGACCACAAATAAAATTTTGTTATTGAATATAACAACAACCATTTCCGAAAACATTGTTCTGTATACCAAATTTAATAATTTATAAATTATGTGATATTGGCATCGTAATGAAACCATTTAGAGTGTAAGGACAAGCCAAATAAAAATCACTTTTATCCCCTAATTCACTACTTTAGATGTAAACTTGAAAAACTTCAAACGTTTAAAAGGTGAGCTCATTATATAGTTAACAGATTAAAATTTCCTTTCATTTTCTCAATTAAAGTCAACGTTAATGACTTCAGAACGACTACAGGACGCAAATACGTGACAGAATCTACTACGGGGAATCGTTTACCGCAAAACATATTCGTATTTTAAAAAAAGAAAAATTCTATTTCCCATTTAACTTATTTGTTTGTTTTGTCTTTATTAAGAGTTTCAAATGTTGCAACAATATTTTAAGATAAGTATATAATTAGAAGATTGCTTAAATGTTTAATTCTACAAAGCAAGCGTTAATATAAAAAATATAATGACTTTCATCATTTTCGTATAAATGCTTTACATCATTAGGTGAAGTTCGACTATGACGCAAATTAAAATGTTACGCTGATTGTACCACCCACTGGCGATCGGACACGTCACAAACACCATATATTAGTAGCTTTAATGCTTAGTCAAGGGCAGACATAACCACAATAAATTTACAAAAATGTCTCATAAAAACATATTTACAATCGGTTCAAGAACGTCGAATATTAAACCTTAAAAGAGACCTGACATTTCCGGTAGTACTTGATAATAGTGATTATTTTGTAATTACGAGTATACTCGTACATATTATATAACAATTGAGGAAAAGGCGAAAAATGGAATATAACAAGGTGTTTAACGAAAAATTTCACAAAATTGCTAGATTAATATTTACTATCGCCAGTAACTAACGTCATTATCTAGTGATTGCTTATTATAATTTAGGTGCGTGTGACGGAAATAATTCAAACAACAAGAAACAATAATGTGAAATGAAACAAAATTCCTAGTACCGGAGTTTGGAAATCGCGGTGTCCCACCATCCTTTTCAATGAGCGTAGTAAATTTTTTATGAGGTGTTACAACCTTCTAAACACACAATAGAAGTATTTTCATCGTGACCAAGATATTGTAGTTACAGAGGGTCAACATCACAAATAGAAATTCATTGCATACTGTCTGCGAGGCATTTCATTACTCACTATTTCTCAATGACAAGATCCGAAGTGGTGGTTACATAGATATTATAGAAAAAGTATTTTACAAAAATATAAGAAAATAGTATCTATGTTATAAAAATATGTTTTATGTCTTAATTTCATATAAAAAATGGCTTTATGCGAAACTTATGAAAAGCTGCTCCAAGTTCTTTATTAAAACACAAAATTCATGCTGTTTTTGTGGCAAAATCATAGAATACATATTTACGTGCCTTATAATGACAATACCAACGATTATCATGTATATTAACCATTGAAAAGTAGACGGTGGCGTGTATTACAAGTTGTGACTAATTCTTACTCAACATGTTATTGCAGTTTATGTAAATTATTTTGAAAACGTGCAATATTGTTCGTAAGATAGCCCTTAATTAGCAAAAATCAAGACTACTCGTTACATTAAAGCTTTGCAATATAGAAACTATAGGTACCTAAATAATTTAAAAGACCGAAACCACACCTGTTTCTTTATCTACACTAATAAAATTAATCTTTATTCGGTATTAATATAAAATTCTCTCCAAAGTTTACATTAACAGTATTCCAGGGAATTGCCGATCGAGAGATCTATGAATAAGTATAATAAAATGCCGATAATAGTAGTCTACGAAGAAAACCATGTGTTAAAATTATATTTACACAATAAACTTGAACAGGATTGAAAGCTCTACAGTCACTGATCTAATTTCAGTTTTATTCGATACAATGTATAATTATTCTAATTTTTCTACGTACAATACTACTTCTTATATGTGATTAGAGTACATAATGATTCCAAATACTCTCATTTTTATTTATGACGGTGGTAAATAATTAAGCGATAGTTACTATAATATCATCAGACATCTATAATTCCTCTCTACTTGCGGACTTGTAATGGATCCGGAGGATCACGTAAAGGCTCTCAACTTATATAGCGCTCGTACTAATTTCTCACAGTAATTAAACAACAAAAGTTAAATTGAACAACAAATTATGTTAAACACTACAGTGTGGAGCCATGTTTAAAAGTTAGTTAAAAAGCATGTGACCTATATAGATCAAAATAATGTTCTTGAAAGCTCAGATTTTTGGACGATGTTTGAGATTGAAGGACATGTGTATTTATCCTGAAATTTTGTAAATCTTCGTACATATCTTTTGAGGGGTAGTCCCTATACTGTTAATTCCTAATACTGAGAGTCATAGCACGTACAATATATAAAAAAGCTATAACCCCAAACTACATCTTTTGTAAATATTAAAAAAGTAGGAAGTATTTGAAACCTTTCTTAATACTTGGTGGCCACAATAAAGAAGGGATTTTACTATTCGTAGAATGTGAGAAGACTTGAGATCATCTAAAAATTTGACATTATTGAAATTATATATATAGTTATAATATTAATAATAATTATAATATGTAAATGAATGAAAAAATTAACATTTTGTTTTCCCCATAGGGTATAAATGCCGAATTTTCCAGGTGGAGTGGTATCCTATATTTTCAGTCGTTTTATTGAAATATGCCTCTTAGTCTTTATATACTTATTTACTCGTAATATACGTAATGTAGATAGTTGAAGGATATATATATTCTAAGGTTAAGTAGGTTTAAGGATAAATAGTTCGATATGGAATGTGTAAGTGAATCAATTATGATCAACTAGGGTTTAAAGATTCTTTAAGTTAATTTAAACAAAAAAATTACGGGTTAATCCAACAATTTTAAACCTTGTTATTTAAACTGCAATAAAATAGTAAATTTTATACGGGAGAGTATTTTTTAAAATTTTTGTAACTTATGATTTCTTAGCAGTACCAAATTCTATAAAAACTACTTATCTCCAATTGGCCAGAATATGTTAGTACTTTACTGTCTATAATTGAAAGAGTAATAAATATTTTATTTATATGGTGATATATGTTATATGATTATATGGTGCTTGAATTATTATGTAAATTTTTAGTTCTAAGCTTTCCACGCTTATCTTCATAAAATCTAATATCAGGCTCCTTTGTACACGCAATATGCTTAAAAAGGGATACGAAGTTTTTGCCTAAATTATATGTCTATATTATTTTTAAAGCAAACATAAAACTATCATCCTAACGGCTCTATTATCTACATAATGTTTTATTAAAACTATTATAAATTCAACAAATTCCTTCATTATTTACTTATTTCATAATTTATTTAATTATCATGAATGCATGATAATCAAATAAATCATAAAATATTAAAAGGAAATAATTTTCTCGAGATTTTTTTGTTTAACTTACCCTGAAATTTAGAAATTAAAATAAAAAGTTATGCACTATACTACTAATTTAGTAATTCCGAAACAACAACTACGGTACACAATTTTTTCTAGACGTAAGAACTTTTCACAAAAGCATGTCGAAAATGAACTTTCAGAAATACACGAGCTTGCCGCCTTTGAAGTACGCCGCACTGACTACCGCTTCGGAGCTTAGCGGTATATTCACTGAAGCTGAACAATGAAAACGATAGGGAAACTTAAAAACACAACGTCAAATTTGTATATTGAAAATTAAGTGTTCAACAGATTTGTAATAGTGTTTTTTTTTTTTTGAAAAATGAACAGCTTTATTGTCATAAATATGTAAGCCCTACATTTTTTATAGGTATCATGTAGGTATATCAGAATCGTTATGAGAAGATCTATAATGGTCTGCATGTTATCTTTTCTATAATATCTTTAAAGCAATTTTTTTAAATACGTTTCAATAAAAAATCTTAAAAAGTAATCGAAGCATATTTCCTGTACTGTATAGAATGCTTACCTAATCTAGAACCAACTAAAGGAAATGAAAAACAAAATATACAATGCTCCTAAGGATGGTGGAATATGAAGGAACTTGGAAAACGGAAAATGTAGGTGTCATATATTTTAGTTATAGAGGCTTATTTCCTTTGTTGGATTGTAATCTCATCTACTTTCATCTCACCTAAAAAAAATAACCTGAACTAAAATGAAATATTTTGTAGCATTTGGCGAAGAGCAAGAAGTTATGTGTCTAGATTCACTCATAACATTTCTGGCTGTACATAAAAGCCTTCTAGATGAACGTATCAATGGACATGCTTTGAGATGCATCTCTGGGAAGCCTAGTAATGAGAAGTAAGTTAAAAATTGTAAGCTTGAACAGTGTTTTTGGTTAAAGGCGCTTATCTAAGTAATTACTGATTCGAATAAGACATTTCTTATAATACTGTTAGCCCATTTATCGAGGAAGGCTGTAGATTATATAGAGTCACCCTACAACGAAACTGTTCCTTTTAACATGTTCTCAAAGAAGTAGGCGTGCTATATATTTTAAAGCTGGACCATTATTAATGGTCATCAAATTTGTATAGATCTTATGTATCTGAATGTTTGTTCAAGGTAATCTTCTGAATGGCTAGTCAGATTTTGATAGGACTTTAACTGGCAGTTAGATGTTTGTTCTCTTACATAAAACTAAACTAATCATATTTATGTCTTCTTTATTCACTTGTCTTGATTTAGTAATTGGCCCTAAATTTGGATTGAGTTAATTTGGTGCAGGTACATGTTATTTGGGTACCTCTAAACATTCAGTTATTTGGAAATTAATATTATAATTTTATTTTAACATAGATAGTTGTTACATTTGATAGTGATAGAAATAAAAAAAATGAATTTAGTCTAGTTCTGAACTACATTTGTTCCGTTCTATCATGGCAGCAATGCTGAATACATCTACGAGTACAGTATTATACAGTTAAAATATAATTATCAAGGTTATTAACTTTTCAAAAGATTTTTGATAGATTTTGAGGTTATGATGTGTTCATAATTATAAAACAATTACATTACGATATTAAATCTTTAGCTAAAATTGATTTACACATTAAATTTGATACAAAAGCAAACTAATAACTATAGATTTATAGTTAGATTCTTAGATTTAAGATCTTGCGCTTGAAATCTATAGTTCGTATAAGCCGTGACATTGAGTAGCCAAGGATTATGTACCTTAACAATGATTATTACTTTTGTTTGGTATTTAGATTTTTTTAATTTCAAAATATTATCCATTTAGTCTCCGATTACGTCTGGGACATCCCAGGAATTACGTGTCTCAGTGTAGATAAAAAAAATGGCACTCCACAATATTTATATATTCGAAATTAGAAAAAGCCAATAGACATGAAGATGATACCAAAGAAAGACATAACTAAAATAGAAGCAACCTTCGTGATCATATTGGAGAAAATTATATTTCGAAATACCAAATGAATTGACTAACACGTCCTTAAATACACCTTATCCGGTTATACCTAATACATGCATAATAAACATAATATCTTCATGTATAAATATATATTTTAGAAACTAAGCCAAAAGGTTATAAATCGGTTTTACCAAATTTTCTCGTTCTACTTTTGAAATTTGTCTAAGCACCTATGTAGTATTACGAAATACTTAAACTAATTAATAAAAATGTACACTAGTAAATAATCCTTGTGATTACTATTTAAAATTACATAAGTATAACTTTAATTAATTCTGCACTTCAAACAAAACATGGATTATGTAAAAATAATTGTTTTCGTGAGGAAAATTTTTGCGGTTTTAGGCAAGTACTTGAAATTATTAAAAAAGTTGTGTTTTGTGATGTACTTAAAACTTACAAACTCTAAACATTTTGTAAGATTATCTTTTTATATTACCTACTCTAGAGTGATTATCGAGGCAATTAAGAGCGATATTTACAATCTACTAAATACTTAAATGTTCGTTTTATTTAAACGCTTTCAAGCTAGAATAAATTAATTCATAACAGATTTAAAAATAAAACTTATGTATAGCGCTTATATTTAATTTTCTAAGTGACTATCATTTGAACTTAACAACGTATTCTAAGGATTAGATTAAGAAATATTGTAACTTTAATATAATCCTGTGTAATTTCACTCTTCGATAAAAAATTAACATATCAGTCTAACATGAATAGTCTGCAACAGAACAAGTTACCTACTTACTAGATAACTTCTCAAGTCAGAACCAATGATCTGTTTTAAATCGTTTGTCATTTAAATATAATAAAAATATATTTAGTAACTGAAACCTTGTTTACATTTTTTTATATCTATTCATTGGCCTTACAGTCTTTATTTACAAACATATCTTTTCATTAACATATATAACATTCAAATTTATTTGTACGAGACAAGAGGGAAAAATACTTAACAGTCAAACAACGACTCAAGGGGAGTATGTCTCTTTCTTACATTTGCCAGTGGTAATAAAACTAAACGTCACTAACAAGTTCCTATTCCGAACAAATGAGACTCGAGCATCTGTTACTGGACTGTGGGCTTGTAAAGATATCATTTAGCAGTGTTCTGTACTAGGCATGATGACAAACACAGTCGAAGTGGAAATATCTAATTTTTCAAATATTGATATAAAGTTCTTATAATTTATAATAAAGAGTTGGGTTTAACTTGTATCACTTTGCTGTTTGATAAATTATTCTGGGTTACTTAAACTTACTGGATATTAAGTAGCAAAGTTATAATCTTGGGTGTCGTAAAATTTTGTACTTACAATAACATTTAATACCAAACTATTAACAGCATTAACCATCCGTAATCAATGCCCTACATTTTGATAAGAGGCAATTTAGCTTCGTATGGACACAAAAATCCCTGGCGTGTCTTGGTATCTGGTTTAAAAGGTATGTAGCTATAATCAAGCTATCTAATCAACAACCTTCATCTCGACTATGTGCTAATTTGATAATATACTATTTAACGTGACCCCGTTAATTCGTTTTCGCAGCCGAAGATTTAGAACAACTAAAAAGATTCGCTTGTGGAGGTTATTGTGACGATTCAACTATTGTTTATCTACAACATCCTTGCGTCATATTAAGTGCTTTAGAGGTAAGTTCTTTGTTTGCGAAAATGTTTATATCTTGACTTGTGCTTATTCACTATTTACTATTTCTATATACATATCTATCTAATCAGTAATTTTCAAGGTGTTAGGATATAAAGTTGTGGCATCTAGTTCTACTGCTGTGAAGCAAGATTATAATGAGTATATGTGGACTATGAGAAAAGAGTTTTCTGAACCAGAACCCTCTATAATTGTAGAACAAGACAATATTACAAATTTTAGCAAAGAGGCTATGCACTTCCATTCCAACAAAGACGACGAAGTATAATATTATTAAGTAAGAAACAATTATGGAAACTAAAGGCAGTCAAAATGTATCAGGAACCAATTTAGCAAGCATTCCAATATCTGAAGATGGTATAGTTTATGTAGCAGTAAAAGGTTCTCTTCATGCCAATGATTGCTCTGTATTTGGTTTAGGTCAAGAAGAAATAAAAGCATTGACAAAGAAGTATCCAGGATCTGGCAATGTTGTTAATGGTATTGCTATGAAAACGAATGTTTTACAACTTATTAATTCTTTGAGTCAACTGGGATATAAGGTGGTGTCAAGCACTGGTGAGGCAGAGATCACGTGGACCCTTCAACGTGATATCTAAATTTTAATACTAATTCTATAACTATATTTAATTATCTTCATAATTGTTTTAAAATGGAAGGCAAAGATTTTTGTAATCATACTTGCCAAGTTACAAGTGCAAATAAATCTGTATGTCAAACTTTATCTGAAATGGACTGGGAAAGAGGCATATGGAATGCAGGTAAAATGTTATATCTTAATTGTAATATGATAATCTTACTTATCTTGTATTATATTTTGTTATTCTAATTTCAGCATACTCTGGAGATAAAGATAGAATACAGCACTTGATTAACAAGAGTAAAAACATAACCAAAACTGTAAATGTCCAAGACAACGCTGGTTATACAGCTTTGCATTATGCAGCACGAAATGGTCATGTAGACATTTGTAAACTCTTAATAGAGAATGGAGCATTTATTGATATTGAAACTAAAAGTGGTAAAGCTTCGCCATTACATAAAGCTACTGTAGCAGGTAAGACTTGTAAACTATTATAAAGGTACATTCTCGTAATATGGGGCACAAATTTCATTATTGGTTTTAGTGATCAATATTTATCTACAAGCAAGTAGATGGGCACCTAATTAAATAGGATTTTTATAATATTTTTCTGATAAGTGACTGTAAGTTCAATATACTAAATTCAATATATTTGTATCATTGAGGGACATTTATAATAACAGTAAAACTAATGTAATGAAAAAATAATGTTTAAATTCTAAAATCCAATTTGAATATCTTAACAAAAAGTCTGTCCATACATTAATATTATTGAATGTAGGGATTAGGTTTAATTTTTTTGTTACATAATCTTTTAAATTTTAGGAAAAACATCTACGGTGAAATTACTCATTGAATCTGGAGCAAATGTTGAATTGCAAGATGATGATGGTAAAACAGTCCTTCATAAAGCTTTACAATACAAGCATTTTGATATAGCAAATCTTTTGCTCAAAGCTTGTCCCACTCTTCAAAATATAAAGGACAAAAAGGACTTATTGCCTTTGGAAAATAATGATACAGCACCATATTTGAAAGATAGTATGGATAGCACTTAACTAGTAATTAATCATATTATAAAGTACTTATGTTAAATTGCACATGCACAGCCTGTGTTACTGAAGTTAATGGCACCAGGCACCAATACTTTGAGAAAATCAAACAATTGGTATAAGTTTTATAAAGCACTGGACAATTTGACAATTATTATTTAGCAAAATATGATGATTGGATGAACTAATGAATATTTAATTTGACATTAATATAATGTTGAAACTCATTCCCTATAAGGATGGTCAACAATATGAAATTGTGTTGGACTAATTTCTTTTTAAAACAAGTTATTGTGTTTGTGCTGTATGCATAGAAAAATATTAATTCTTTAGTAATCCACCATTGTAAACTGTACTTAAATTTTGGCAATGTTTTGTAACTACATAATTGTGTTTAATTCTTACATATATAGAATATTCTGAATACATATCATACTACTAAAGTAATTTGTCTATTAACTTCTGATATCAAGTACTATATTATTATTGTTATAATTCTGAACTATGAATTTACAAAAACCAAACATAGTACATTTAACAATGCAGTTCATAATATCAAGCGGTAAAGGTCTGTCTGTGTGCCATATAAATGTGATTGTCTTTTTATTATAATGTCTGTAAAATTATACTTTTGTCAAAATGTTCTAACAATTCTTGTAAAATCTATTGCTTTAAGAATAGAAAACTATATTTTGTATTATGAATTATAGTACTAGTAATATCAAATGTTCTTCCCTTTTATCAAAACATATGTTTTATGTTATTTTTTCGAACAATAATACAAAACATATGTTGAACGAAAAATTAAATAGACATCACTATCAAAAAAACTTTCAATACGTTTTTTAGAGCTATGTTTTATATATTAATGAGTTTGTTAATATTTAAAGAACTTTATTTCCATTTTCTAAAACAAAAGTGGCATTTCATTTCAATAATTTTTCGTTACTTTTAGTTGTTTATATAATTTATTGTTATTTAAGAGTAATATTGCGGAAGTAATCTTCAAAATTCTAGAGTTTATTATTATTATAATTGAAAATGTAATTATTTATTGAATGGCTATGCAATATTTTATTAATGTTTATTTCTGTTACTTTTTTATATGCATCTGCAGTTCATATTTGTTTGTGATTATATTGAAAGCTTAGAGCCATTATAATTCATCATCACTTGTATTTAATTATCTATCTACTAATTAATATTATTCAATATGGTGAATAAAATTAAGTAGGTGGACTGTTTAAGGTTGTTCTAGGTAGAATTAAAGTTAAAACAAATTTTAGTTTTATTTTTACCTAGACAGATTTTCAAGCATGTGTAAAAGGGTTTTTTTGTATTACTGAGGAATGATCTTTAACTTATGACGATTTTACCTATAAAAATCTTCCTACGACATTTTTATTACTAAATTTCAAAGAGACTATTACATTTAATTGGTACAGTCGAATATAATATCTTGCCGGAGTTCTTAAATTATTTTCTTAAAATATGACTAAAAAAATAAAGAACCCCGCGCCAAGTTCTAGTCATGTAGAAACTACAAGACATGACGATATATTACCATTCCTCAGTTGTAATTATTTCTTAATGTGTGTTAATATTTGAATACCTTTTAACATTTCTTATAAATGTATGTGTAGATGTTTAATAAAGGAATATATAACAATGCTTTTTTGTTTTAATATTAGATATAATTCCACCTCTAAAAATCATAAATTCAGTGAATAATCATCAAAGGTGCAACTGTTGGCTTAATTGCGCACCTGCGGATGTACAACATCCCTCCACTTCACCCGTAAATAATAATTTACACAATTATAAAAATTTTAGACAGTTTCTTTACTAATTATGTAAATTTGTAGGACTATCAATATTGCATTTTAAAATCATACTTCTATGTCACTCACAAGTTTAACAAAAACTTAAAACAAGTTTAAACTTCAAGCTAACGGTTCTTATTTTATTTATTTTGCGCGCGTCTTCGCTCACTTTCATAATGGTTTTGTAAACGACTTCCTATTAATCAAATTATTTTTTAATAAATTTGGATTGCTAATATTGATAAATATTACGATTTCAAAAATATTTTTTTCACTGTTAGGATGTGAAAAATATATTTAGTTATTTATTTTTTGGTCGTCGTAGTGATGTAAACAACATAAGGTGCAGAGTTAATTGTACAAAGCTTTACGCCTTTCTGGTAAGATTTTTGGCGAAGCTTTTTGTTCTACATCTAGGAGTCACAATTTTGGATCTCTCTATAATTAATATATTACTTGTGCTTAAAAATTTTGTAAACCCGGAATTTTAAAATAAAATAAGCTAGTTAGTATATATTTAAATGCTTTTCCGTGCTACAAACTACCTAATGACTATATTACACGTTTCAACTTTCGGTATTAAATTATTAATCGTATTCTTTAAAATTCTGAATTGTGCGACAGATGCTATGTTATGCAAAAAGTCAAGTGAATCAAATAAAATATTATATCCTATCGTCCATGATCGTACTGGATTTTACTATCAAACATCAATTTTTGACTCTTTGTCAATTGTCATTTGTCCTTTGTCAGTGGCCACTGCTCCAACTATCTGTGATATTTATTTTTAGAAGACCGTGAGTGAAGCGGATATAATTAAATACTTTAATGTACGCAAAATCTTTTTCTTAAAGTATTGTGAAATTCCAAAAATTGTTACATATTTTTGTGTTTGATAGATTATGTAAAGTTTAATATCGTAAACATATCCCCAGAAATGACCAATAGACAGTGCTTTATCTTCCTGTAGCTTTCTTAAATTCTTAGAAGGTCCTATAGTATAGCATTCACGGGTGTGGTGAACTATTGATAATGGGAATACTTTATACCATTTAACTCTTGACATGGTAGTGCTCTTTGAAAATGAACAATTCGTGAAGCGTTTTTAACAGTATTACTTCTGGGTGTGGGGTGATCTCTTACATTTTGTATTTTGCAAATAAATATTTTGAATATAATGTTAATGTAACAATTAATTTCAGGAAATATGCTATTATATGATTTAAAACAAAATGTCTGCTGAAAATTGCTTAGTGAAGGCAATTTATTCATTTAAAGGAAAAAACAATGATGAATTATGCTTCAAAAAAGGTGACATTATAACTGTTACACAAAAAGAAGAAGGTGGATGGTGGGAGGGAACTTTAGGAGAAACAACAGGATGGTTTCCTAGTAATTATGTTACAGAGTACAAAGGTAAAAATAAGTA
>JAOSYY010000014.1:6328320-6352943 GCA_025727935.1 Hebomoia glaucippe | reverse complement strand
AAGATTATTGTGTTATTATATAACGGGATTGCATATACTAAGTAAACAATTTAACACTTTTTGCATCGTCAAAAATGTTTGATTATAATTACGTATATATATAATCATTATAACTTTTAATAGTTATTAATCTGCCTTTGTTAGAAGATAATTTATGTAAATTTTTTTAGGGTTGTCTTCCTTTAACTGGTATTACAGTATGTAAGTTAGATGATACCGATTCGAGAAAAAATGCATTTGAAATAAGTGGACCAATGATAGATACAATCGTAGCTGTATGCCAAACTAAAGCTGAATCCGATAATTGGGTTAGCTTGCTACAGAAGCACTCGAACATAAACAGCCCTACCCATGAAGCGAATCAACCACAATCTTTGCCACATGTAAGTTTTTTAGAATATGCTTTATAATATTATTATATACTGCATTTATGTCTATGTAAATTATAATAAGTTCAATTTCTTTTATAATTTCTGATATAGCTGGCCCGCTCACCTTCAGAGGGGGCGTTGTCTAGCATCAACAGTAGCCGTCGCAGTCTTTATCACGTGACCCTGCCGCCTCCTAGCTATCCGTCCGCATCACCGTATTATTCTCTCACCAAATATTTTGCACGATTAGTGAGGAAAAAAGTCATCACAAGACAAATGTTGCGTAAACTTTTACACGAAAGAACATGGGCCAAAGCATTCGAATTTTCCGGTTTGCCAGTGAAAAGACGACATCGAAATCATATTAAGTTAAAAATTGGTGTAGACGGTACCGTGGGCGCTGAGACAGAAGGCTCCGAATCCGATGACAGCGAACATGAGACAGATGTTACAGAAGCGCTCACCAATTCTGGCAGTACTGACGCAGAAGCCAATAGTTCCTCGAAAATATCACGACAGAATGCTATTGACAGCATTGGACCGCGAACGATTTCGTCGTCTTGTAGTAGCTGGGAAAGCAATTTTGGATACGTCAAGTATTTTGATACATCGACGGACATGCACTTGGATTTACCTCAATACAGTGTTAAAGGTGACTGTACAAAAGCTATTTTTGATCAGAACAGCAATTTATACCATGTAAAAGATGATATTAAAAATAGTTTGCAACGGTCATCACGGAACAATAACTTACATGTACATCCATTTGCACAACATTCCGATAGCGCCGAGAATTCTAGTTTTGAAGCAAGAAACTACATGGCTTGTGAAGACTTAGTCAATATGGACCAAAATATGCAGTTTGATAGTCTAGGCCAAGAAGAGACTGATTTCATACCTACTCGCCGCAGCTTTCCTAATTGCAGTGCTAAAAATGATAATAGCCCTAAATTATGGAAATCCACCGAAGAGAATTATTGTAGGGCTGAAATTGATTATGATACAGTCATGTGTGATCTTATCAAAGTACTAGATCCGCCCTCACCTAAATATAATCGGGATCATTCTGTTGATTCGATTATTATCGATCCACCTCCCATGTTCAGGAATGATGAAGATGATGTGAAAGTCATCAATGTTAGTCTCAATGCTGATATTCCTTTCAGGAAACATTCGATAAATTCAGATAAAAAACTAAGAAGGTCTATTTCGAGGTCTATGGTTGAAACGGAAAAGAAAATCACTGACGCACATTTACAAAGAATGAGTTCACAATCCGAAAGTCAAAAGAATCGGAAGAAATGTGAATGTTGTAATCGATCTCTTTGCCCTAGCCCCCGATCTTCCGACTCCGGAGTCGCAGGAAGCTGCAACTTAGCTTCGCCAGAACTAAATATGCATGAGTATAGTGGCTCTAGTAACGCGGGTCACGATTCAGACTCTCAGGATAAACATAGTGATGAATCCTTAATAAAATTTTCTCAAAATACCTTGGATAATCGTAAGTTATCATTGTCTGATATAGAGGCGGCCGCCTTCGAGGATCAATGCCGATGCACTTCGCCATTTGGTTCCACTGCACGAACATCTTGTGTAACCAGCGTCACTTCTGAAAATAGCCTTGACGTCAAAGATATATCTAAGACCATAGTGGCCCCCACATTTGTATCAAATCCTCCACTTTCGTCCCCAAACATCAAACGCACGTCTATTAGAAGGAATATTGAAAGATATATTCCAGAAATAAAGTTGAAACCGGAAGTGCCGCCTCGTATTTATCGTAAGCCAAGTACGCATTTGGAAATTCCAAAAAACGTCAGACAGCCATTTCCATGCCAATGGAGTACGCTAAATATAACTGAACGCACTAAGCCCAGTTTGCATTATCATATGCGAATATATAGAGAAAACCCTAACGAAACCCATGAGCGGCCATCTCGTAGAGAAATTTTTCGTAATCGTGATGCCTTCAGTAAAGCGAAGGGAGACAATGATGTAGACCCATTATCAAAAAGCCAAAAGACAAGATCGCGAAGCGAAGATTTATTAAAGAAAAAAGAAGTATCAGAAGGCGATTCAGGATTTGTGGTGTATCGTTCAGATTTGTACGCTCATTGGTGGATGAAAGCCAAATTACCCATTACAGTGGTCACCGACTCAGGCAAGGATAATTTTTTTTGTAAAGAAATACTGTTTTGTGTACCATCTGTTTGATGATAATTGTCATGGAATTTTGTAACCATTAGATTAATAATAATATCATTAGAGTTACCCCAGTACTGCAGTGCTTTACTCGATCATCCTTGCCTGTGTTTATTCATCATACTAACTGGACGACGTCATTGCATAGTAGACATAATAAACTAACCACTACAGTTATAGGCTATGCATGACTAGGCTTGAAACACGTGTTTTTATGTGATCTTACAAATGCCTAGAGCATTCAGCCATCTAGGAAAGACAATATTAGCAAAATGTGGTTATTTTCAACGTTTTAGAGGTTGAATTTCTTGATTTTTTTTAATATTTTGCCCTGCAAATTTATGTAACGCAATTTTCTATTGCCCGTCCAAGTTAAGTTTTACGTTTAATATGCTCTACCATCGCCATATTTAAATTATATCTATAAAATATTAATGATAAATATTTTTTCAGATGGCCTTGAGCGACAGCAGTAATGAGTTATCGTCCGGTCTTACGAACCACAAAAGATCACATTCATTCAACAATCATCAAAGCTACACGCAACATACGCAACAAACGCCGAAAAGTAAACAAAAAAATCAGTCGGCGCGCTGGCTTTTAAATTCCTGCGATTCGCTTGATCAATCACCCGCTAAATCTAATAAAGTGCCTATCGGAAAGAAGTTCTCCTCCGTGGACTTCATCGACACCAGTGGCTCGAATTATAGCAGTAAAGGTAATTGTTGTGATTATAAATCGGGAACAGTTCAACATTTGGCTTAGGTCTAATAATAGTGACTCGGACGACAGTTCAAGGTATTCGCCATATTATGTTTTGTCAGCGGCGAGACGCTTCGCTCTTTGTACAATATTAGAACGACGGAAGCGAATATATCTCGCTATTTGTTATGTCTGGGATTTTTATTTACTTTGCACATTTTACAGTCACATAAAAAGTTAACGGCGAATCCAAAGTCTATATTCAATCTGTTTAAATGTCTATGTTCGAATCAAGGTTTCGCTTTTTAATATTTTTATTCTAACTCTCATTACTATTTCAAGTTATAAATACTTCCAAATCTGAGATCGTTTATACACAAATATGCAAAATTTCTCAGTTATATGGTTTCTGATACCTGCCGACAACTCAATTAGCAAATGGGCTGATGCATAAAATATTAATTTTTTTATTGTACTCGTATTGTAATATAGTTCGTTTAAACGTTGTTTGGCTTCATCGCTTACGTGATTCCAACTGCCATTAATATAAATAAACCATATGTTTTTGATAAATTAAATGAAATATTATTTCGTCACTACTTGTAAGTCCTTGCCCGTATCGCGGCTTGTATCATTAAAAGCAGCATTGGTTATAGGTTGGAGTATAACATGCTTGCGCCCGGCACCGCCGTTACGGCCGCAGTCCTTTACTGTCGGCTCCGATGAAAATATAGGTCCCACACACCCTTACGCGCCGCACCAAAGAAAGTCTAACTCTTACGAAGAGGACGCTCTTATTCTAAAAGTCATCGAAGCATATTGCACCTCGGCGCGGTGTAGAAACGCTGTCAGCTCCGGTAAGTCACTTATTACAATACTAACATATCGTCATTTTGTGTGATCATAAGAATTTGTTATATTTTCGCGACTACTCATTATACGTAATAAGTTAAGCTCGTCGGTAACCGAATGATTCTCGCGGATAAAATGTAATTGAATCTATTTAAGATTTAACACAATATAATAATTAAAATTTCCTCACAGATATAACAGTATTTGAAAGCTAGAAAAGTTAAAATCACAAGTTTTAGTTAATCAGCAATGATGGATGAAATTGACATAATATTAATACTAAATTACCACACTAACGGTTTGATTGTAGCCACTCTTCTAATACATTTAGCTTAACGTAAACATTTGACTGCTGCGTAGAGTAGGCGGAAAGGTCTGGCACTAACACAGCTTTAATTATTATGCAGTACCCAATATCCCTCTGGAGTTATTCGAGTCGACAAGGAGAAGACATGCGAAGTCAAGAAACCGCATTATCAGTTGGTTATTAGAATAAAAGATGTGTTTCTGACTCCCATCTAAACCCAGTAACCGATATTTGCTTGTATACTATATTCTTCTTTAGCATATTAAATAACAACCTCACTACCTATTAACTCGCCTATTTACGTACTAAAGTATAATACTCAATTATTACTAATAATTATTATTGTATGCAATACAAATAATGTTGTAATATTTAGCCACTTATATAGGTAATGCAATTGCATGATATTAAGCTTCATATATCCTATGTATAATATTGTTGATGGTTGACTAATTGCCGTAGACCTTTGTAGACCCGTATACAATTTATTGAAATTATTTGATATATTTAAATAATATAAGTTTTTAGTACAAAGTAGCTAGTCATTGTAGTAATTTGAAATGCAGTATTACTATTTACTCAAACTACTAATTTATTATAATTTACTTGACTAGTATATACCTGATTAAATTCAGGCAATGAAATATCTTAAGAAGATAATGTTATTCCTCAGTTTAGAATCTCGGGGTTTGAAGTACTTTTTGGGTGTTTATTTTCGCAATATCAAGATACTAACATCGTCATTGTTTATAATTCTGGTAATATTAACCCTTCGCCACTGTCGATGGTATCTTATAAACTTGTACGACTATCTATTAATGCTATTGCTTCCTTTATCGTTGTCTCGGAGGTTACAATCTTTCTATTTTGTTACATGCGGCTGCCTTTATATCGCACCTGCAGTGGACTGCGGCCACTTTTCTCTCGGTAAAGTACAGTATCACGCACACGCCACTAACAAACCTCTTAATTATTATACCAAATTGCCCGTCGGCGCGAGGAGCGAAACGCCGGAATACGCCGGCTGCAGTAAGGTATCGAAAGTAAAGCGCAACAAGAGCTCTTCAGCGGCGGATAGTTACTTGTACCGGGCCCCCGAGACGAGGAGACTTCTCGCCGAGCGCAAGTTTCAGCTGAACCGTTCAAATCCTAATCTGCGGGATTATTCAGAGGACCGGCACAAGTTGAGATATGGGCACGAACGGCGCAGCGGTTCGCACCCCAGCCTGGCCGCCCCGCTGCGAACGTCCGTTGCTCCCTCGCCGCTCCCAACCTCGCGCTCCACTCGCTCCTCCACCTGGTGCTGTGGCACTTTCGTCAAACAACTCACTAAATCGCACCACTTTGACTGACAGTGATTTTACCCGTTTTTGCTCATAACCTCCTTAAAAGACTCGCTCAGCTTGATGCTCATGTCGCTAACCCAACATACTCCCTAGCCAAGTGTGCGTGGTTGGTCGGTGAGGAGTGTTCCGCTTTAAATTTCATTTCGATTATTAACAAAACTTCACTCATCATAGCTCATTTTGCATCGTTTTATGGAGATAATTTCTGCGTGCATGATGTCCTTGACATTCTTCAAGTGCCATTATTCGATTTCCTAAGTGTGAAAGAATATTATCTATGTGAACATAGATTTTTATTAGTTTTATAATGTGTTAGAGCATGTGTGCAGTATTATATTTTATTAATGAAACATTTCATGGTGCATTGATACTATTATTTATATCATATATAGATATTTTATGTAGTAGTACAATAGTATTGTATTTTAATAATATAAGTATTTTTTTCAAGTATCGCAACCCTAATGCACGTATAAAGTTCCAAATTTTTGGCAATGGCCAAACTAATATTGAAGTAGCAATTACATGCATGTATTTTTATATTCTTAAGGATGCAATTTTAACTAATCTGTATATGCTATATACACCATGTTGTTTGAATAACAACAATATTATATGTGAATATTTTTTACACTTAAATTTAAACTGTACTTGGTGCAGTTAGAACTATATTATTAACTCGAAAGTGCTATGTAGCCAGAACCGAAACCATAATACTTGTTCTACTATAAAGAATATATACATACATCTATACCATTTTGACAAATTTATTTACGGGTATATTTCAAATTGGAATCTTTTACCAATAAATGAGCAACCAAACCGCTGAATATTACTGTCGAAGTAAATAATCACAATCGAGGACAATTCGATGCAAGTTATTTAGCTGATAAACGTGTTTTAAGAAATATTATTTATTTTTTGTAATTCCATTCTATATTTTGAGGGATTTTGACCCACATTTTGGGAACATAACTTATTTTCGCAATTTTAGGTTAGTTAAGGTAATTTTATATATATATAAAATTACCGTTTGAATTATGTTGCGAATTATTTTGAAAATTGAGCCATTTTCACTGATAGAAATATTACAAATTCAATTTGTTGCATATAAAGCAAACCTTCATGTTTTAAATGCTGTGCTATTTTTAAATTTTATCCCATTGAAAATGTATGCGTTTTCTACGAACCTCGTCCGTAGGTAATAGGATTGACAGCGCTAATAGAGACGAGGGAGTGCTAGATATTCTGTTTTAGCAGCTCGCTGCATAATGAGCGCCTATGACGCGCGACGGCGACGCGCAATCGTTTAATATTGAACAGTATAATACGCTCCGACTGCATCACTGCACATAAAGCTGTAGGTACACTTATCTATCTAATATAAAACATACCCGTTACAGTTAATATAATTATATCTACAGTGTGCGACGTTTAACAATAATTACACAATATTATGCCTGCCGAATAAAAACGTTAATAACTTTATTCATAAAAAATGTACAACAGACTTTAAGGTTTCGCTACTTTAAGCCACACTTTAAGCTTATGAATTTTTTTTATGAATAAGATCGTAAATATATATTATCTACAAAAACGACAAACAAGAATAGCACATAAATGATTAAGACAAAATATTGTTTTACATTGTCTAGACTAAATACCGTTGGTATGTGTGAACTGGTGTAATTTGCTTGACTTTTAACATTGACATAAACTACAAAATTATACACGTGGTAGTTTTTTAGCAGTCTATAATAACATGTATAGCTGTTATTTTTCATTCAGTTTATTATTCGTGATTAGTTCTCAATATATGTAAAATATAAACGGTTTTAGGAAAATGAACACCTATCTACTGAGTGCGTCACTATCCTAATACTGAATACGCATTATCTTCACTTTACCTTATTTTCTCACAAACACCAATAGGCTTGGCACACTTTGTTTACATTTTAGTTCTATAAACAAAGTTTAATATTTCTTTCCTGACTGTTTTAATTTGTTTTGTTTGCTTTTAGAGTTTTCCGAGAAATAGGCCGACTGGTCTAACTAAAATCCGTAGTTTAAAGCGAGTCGTAGCTAAAATTCGCTCGCTTTTCTATTGTTTTCGTACTTGACTGCTCGGAACTAAGTTGTGTTCACTTAAATCGATTTTTATGACTAACAATAACTTCAAAACTTAATTTATACTTTCATATTTTTTGAAATCTGTTACATATATGGAATGCCTAATATTGTACAAAAGACATCGCATTTCAATTGCTATCCATCCATGCAGACGTTTAATAAAAATCCCCTATCTTCATAAATAAAAATGAATTCATAATCATGTTAAGCACAAAATCCGAGAACGGCGGGATAAATTTAGTTATGTTTTTTAATACTTCATGAGGTTGAAGAAGGTTCTTATGGACGGAAAAATTGGAAAATGTTTCAGTAGAAACTAAAAGACCCTGTTTCTCATGTTCCCATACAAACTGTTCCTGGCGGTTAACGTAAAGATTTTAACTAAAAAAATAGTAGCGTCAAATACAATTCGACTCGAATTACATTAGATTCAATATAGTATGTCTAGACGCGAATCAGTATTACAGAGAAAATGAGAATGAATAATTTTCCTAACTACTTAATTTAACGCAGAGCGCCGACAGTAAATAATAATTATTAAAAAGTTCATTGCTTCTCTAGTTAGTATTGACACTAGTGTAGAAATTACCGGTATCTTCCGTCGAGTATCCATATAAACGTGGTTTTTCATCGCTGTTACCATGTATGTTTTAATGACGTCGTAACTGTATCATAAATCTACACAGGATAACAGCTGCGTCTCTAGCGTCTTTGTGATCGTATCGGGCTCGAGATGGTTATTTATTGATTTGAAACATTATTATATTTTGTTGCTGAGAGACACTAATGTAAATAATCTTTAGATTATTATGGAACAAAGTATATAATTTAATTTAAATATTATTAGATGTTTTATCTAATGATATAATAATTTAAACTAAACATCATAGTGGACAAAATGATATAATGTGAAGAGGCTTAGTCAAGAGGTTCTTGTTCCCAACGTTGATCTATGAGTTAGGTATATTGCTGAGAATTACTCATGACTTGCTTCAGCAAACTTTGTTCGAAATGTGGTTTAACTGGAAATACAACAAACGGTGTCCGGAACACTTCACGTAAATTTGTTCTGTGTTTCAACTAGCGTACAAAATAATATACATTAATATTATATTATTCTATAATTTACAGGAAATATAAATAAAACAATATTTCTTGTACAAGGAAAATTTTAAAATTTTGCAACAGTTTTTACATTAATTAGTGGTCATCAACGTAGAGCTACATCATCCCGGGTGCTACGCATTTTTTTCGTTTTTTCTTTAACGCCATTTCGCCCGACCCGTTCGAATCGATCCAATATAATATCATGAAATGTATGTAATCTTTTAATGGCTCTTCCATGAGTTCGTATAAAAAATTATTACGTTTCAAAGGCTCTATCTGTGCCTTGTACTTATTTAAGTGTAAATAATATTATACTTATGCCATGAGATAAATAAAACTATGAAAGCTTAATACGAATTGATGTTAGACTAGAAAGTTACTGTTGTCTAGTCGATAGTGTCATTTTTATATAATTGTATTTAAAGTTGGAACAGTATTACTTTGAAAACATATTTAACAGCTTAAGAATTAACTATAAAGGTATAGGTGACGCTAATACATTTTTCGTCTCAAAGCTCTGTTTAAAATACTTATAGCAAATTAGCTTTGTTTATTTGTTTTTAAATTGAACTTCCACCAAAATGTATACCTAGTGTAAAATATGTGATTTGTTATTTCGAATAAGAAATGTATAACGATAGGTACTGTGTGTTACATATTGCTATTTATATTTATTTTTATAACGAATTATTGTAGGTAACATAATTATCAATAAATTTTATTGAAATGTATCTATTTTTCATTTACACTAGCTTTAGCTATTAACTTTCCGCTAATTAAAACACAATTAAAACTAGAAGCACGTTGCACAGGGAAACAATAACTAAACCGCCTTGCTGTGTGTATCTCAAGGTGGGTAATTTGTAAAACAAAGTACATATGTTCTAAATGAGGTGAATGTTCCAACTGTATATTCTTATGCAAATTTGTTTTCAGAATGCGACGACGAGTCCCCGGTGTCGATAGAGGCTTTAGTAAGATCGCCATCGTTGCCCATTCACTCCACATCCAATCACGGCTCGCCGAGCTTGTGGACTATTGTTATGAGATTACAGAATGAAATAAAAACTTTAAGATTGGATGTCAAAAACTTACAGTTACAATTGAACGAAGAAAAACAAGAAAGAACTCTCGCCATTGCAGCATTGCAATCGAAAAACATATTAAAAGATGCTAAAGAAAGTAAATGTTGACTGAAATTTTGAGTATTTTTCGTGTATACGTTAATATATACCTTTTGATAATTCAATCGCTTTTCATTTATATTATATTTCACATTAACCCGCTCCCTATCAGGAAACATTCAGGGTTGAATGCTTATTCAAAATTGATCCTGGATATTGAATGCAATTGCATACCTGCTATTTCCATCTTTGGACGATTTATAAAGTGTAATAGTGGCGTGGCCAATATATAACTGAAACTATTCTAACCGCAGTGGGTTCTGGCGGCTGGCTCGATTCACTGGTTGCTCATTGAGGCGGATAGCCGTTGCACTATAATATGTACCTGTACCTATATAGCAAAGGGTTGCACTGCAACGTGGGCGCGATAAAAATGCCAGATATATCCTTTAGGTCACTGCTAGATGCCACGGAGTATTATTATGTAGAACGCTTGTAAAATAACTATTTAATTCTAATAACGTTTTTTAATTTGCCGATTGTAATTAATTTGATAAGGTTTTTCAACAGATTTGTCACGATTTTTCGCACCTTGTTGAACATACCTAGTATTTAATTTATGATAAACCTTTGGAACGTAATAACAAGACCAATTAGAGTTATAAATAAAAATCATTAACGGTATCAATTTCATAGCCACGAAGTAGAGTAAGTAGTCGAGCTTGAGTTGAAGAAAATCAATTACCCGCTCTGTTCAATACCTTGTTTGATGTAGGAAAATGTCACGCAAAGATTCTTTTCTTTCACATAGATGAAAATTTGAAGCGATCTATACTGCCGATAACGTGAAGAGCTTCGGCCGAATACTGGTATACCATAGGCACTAGGTAGGTGGTTTAAATTCATTTTCAATTTACGGACCGCGCCGCCACGCTATCCCATTTCCCGCTGAACTATTTTTACGTCAAGGAAAAATTTCCTTTGAATATATTTTCCTGTGCTTTACAAAACTTTTATGAAGTTATAAACACCAGCGAACTAAGATTGATAGCTTTCACTTGGTTCTTACACCTTAATATACGTAGTTTAACGTTCGCACAACACCAACTATATGAATATATAAATAGATATAGTAAAGTTCCGAGAACGTTTATTAGGACACTTTTTATTTTCCAAAGAAGGTATGATTCACATAGGTAAGCTTTTCTTTGAAATTTTTACAAGAAAAGATGAGAGACAACATCCGCTAACGTCAACCGTCTTCTCGTGTCACTTTTCAGGTTCAGTTTTACTTACAATCTTATCTTATTTCTTTCCAGTCTCCTTTTATTTCAATGTGTTTTTCAACTTTCGTCTACATTCATTCACATATACACTTTATAAATTTCTTAAATTTAAGAGATTTTAAAACTTATTTTCTGGAGGGATATAGGAAAAGAATATAAAAAGACAAAATACAATGATCATTACGTTTTTATATAAAATTATTAATTATTTTCTAATACATAAAATTGACAATTTATTTACGTACTATAAATATTATGCTTTGGATCAATAGGAGGTATATCAAGTTTATATTAGGCATTATTTTTTAACATACAAGGTGAACACTTAAGAGTTATGATTTGAGAGGTAAATTCAGCTAGAGCTTTGAAATCTACTCGCGTTAGCTTGGTATTTGTGTTGAAAACGCCAGCGGTCTCGCCAGCAGTGCACTTGGTTCCGTATTCTGGACACATCGGCCGCATAAGTACGACAGCAGCCGCCAATATAACGGACTCCTAGGTCTAGCCATTCTTGTATATACATTTCTACTGGTTCGCATTTGTCCCTGTCTATCCATCTGAAAGTAAAATGATTAAGATTGTAATATAATTATCTATTCTTATATTTTGTAGTTACTCGTACATAATGTAGGGAATATTTAACAAGTCAATGATATGTATTATAGACACAAGAGCTCGAATATAATAATTTATGAACTAAAATGTTCCGCCGCACTTCGTGTTACTTATCTTATTTTTCCCATGTAATGATAATAAATATGTATATATCAATGAAGCTGCAAGAGCAAATAGAAAATCTAATTATAAAATCATCTTACCCGATTTGTGGATTATATTTCTCGCCAGAATTTGGATATACAATCAAAGGTATAGGATCGTGTGGTCGGTCATCATTGAACCCGTTTAATAGGTTCGATACAAATGATGGAGCACAACAATTGACACCAATTGCTACAAGTTGATCAGGATTTAAACTCCAACATTTTTTGGCAACCTTTTGAAAGCTTTCGCCATGGGCGATGCTTTGATTATCCTGAAAAAAGTTTATAGCTTTTATGAGATTTTTAAAAATGTATTACAGTATTTAATACAGAAGCATTCATTTATGGGAAATAATCGTGTTGGCCTTTATTGATGTGCCACTGTGTGATAAACGTGTCAAAGTGCACAATATGCAATATCCGATAATATTACTTTCTTACTCTATTTAACAACAATAAAAGTTAATTAGTCACTATTTTACAAAGAATAAATCAAATTAATTAGTCATAAATCACAAGTCATTGTCCAATATAAAATATAGCTTCAATATTAACGTGATAACTAATGTATATTTCTTGATGACCTAACTTTAATGTAGAATATAACAGTCTTCTATGAAGAAAATAAACTCGGTAATAGTTATTTAAATACGTTTGACGAGACAAGTTTTACGAGCTGTGAAAATTTCAATCTATGAAAGGCAAAAGTTCTTTCAGGGACTACGAGGAGTGGGTACAAGAATTGAGTTAATGAACAATTTTTTTAACCCACAATGGAAAAAATATCTTTAAACAGAAAAGGAATAATTAATTAATTTTGAAATAGGATTTTTGAATCTGTAACTGGTTTCACGGAATTTATATCAACAAACAATGTATTATTAAATTGTGGAGTACTTAAGGTGAATAAGCAATCAATGATTAGTGTAAATGAATGGTAAATTAGTGTACCTTGCAACTAAATGAAAGCCAAGCCTTCATGCCAGGGAATTCACGCAACAGGTCGCATAGCATCTCTGCTTCTTCTTGACACGGGATTGTTTCAAGAGCTAATAAATCCACTCCAGCCTCCACAAGAGCCTGGACACGTGGTAGGTGCCACTCGCGCATTGTCTGCAAATATATGATTTAGCCATTGGTATGCTTCGACAAGGAAAAATCTGTGACTACATAGTTTTAAGGTCCTGTCATGAAATTTTAAAATTTATATTTAATTTAAATGATTATCATATAATATAAATAATTATTTAATTTAATTTTAATAAAAAGTATCACAGGCTAACAGAAGGATTAATTATAAAAGTAACGTAAGTAAGTATTGAAAGTGTCAAAAATTGTTTACAAATATTTGTAACTATTTCGATAATGCATTTACCCTAAATTAAAAGTAAATAGTTATAACATAAATATGACGTACATAAGTAATTTACAAATACGCATTATAATCGGTAGTTACAAGACGTAATAGGTAATTTTCTTAAACAAGTATCTATTGCTAGAGGTGACTCTGATTTGAACTAGTTTTAAGACTTGTACAATTATTTTTTCTAAATAAAGTTATAATATTTCGACAGCCTTCAAGTAAGGTACACACGATGATCTTGGAACACACGCCCAAAAAACCATATGAGAGTACTTTAGTAAGTTATTAGCAAGCACTTTGTTGTTCCACGTTTTGGGCCTGATATTCAATTTGTTCTTGTCTCCATTAATTAACTGTCCACCCCCGTTAAATACCGTTAGTCCCGAAAAAGAGGAGAAATGGAAAGAGAGTTTTTCATATTGCCAATGTAAATTTTAATTTCCCGCCAACTTTATGACCCTCTTTACGATTTAGCCAACGCTTTCAACTTTTACTTCGCTGTTAGTATTCATGGAGCGCTGAGTCCGTTCAAATAACATAAATTACCAATGTACCTTGTATTATTATTTACTGATATCGAACATTGACCAGTAAATACGTTGTAACTACCATGCATATTGTGATAATTATGAATGTTAATGCCATTGTTTACCTACGAGCACGATAGGTGCCGATATGTTACTCTAAATAAATCGTTATCCGTCATAATTGTTGTACACAAACTATTATTTCCTTAGTAATATATAGATAAAGCTCTGACATTAGATATCTTTATTTTCGCTTCTCTATATATATACATCTTTTATGTATTTTGAAAATGGATAGGTAACTAACCATCTCTTGTATATTCTTTGTTCACAAAATTATTTAAGTAAAAAATGTAGTTACTATTATCCCTTATAAATATACTTTGACGTGACTAAATAACTACTAAAATCATTATTTAATTGTTCTTATTATTGTGAACACAATATCGACACATTTGTCTTCCGGTATAATTTGAATGATAATTTAAAATTTAATAAATGTTTGTTTACCTGGACAGATGTCGTGTCAGCATAACTGCCATCATATTCCGAGCCGTCATGGAGATGAGCACCGTAAGGACCAACTGAGCCCACCACTAAGGGCACGTGATCTAAATAATAAGCTATTTTATGTACCTGCTCTACTTAAGTTAATAGTTATTACTACTCGTGATGATATCATAACAAATATTTAAAACTCCTGCAATGTGTAATTAATGCGTGTCTGCACCCCTGCCCGAAGGGATACGAACGGCGGCATTGTTCATAAAATGTTAACATTCTTGAAATTTTCATGGGAAGATTTATTAATACTTTTTACGGTATACAAAATCAAGTAATAACTCATATTAAATTGATTAAATTTTGTATGGTAAATTTCATAAGAGAAACTTAATCAATTTATAGTGTTACATAGTTGCAATAAAACATATAACCAGGTATATCTATTTTTGACGAACTAGCTGACATGCTGAACTTTGTCAGCGTCATATATACAATATATGGGGATAGTATATATACATTTTCCGTGATATAATACATTCACATATCCAATTTTCTTGATGATCAGTTAAATAGGTTTTGAGTTTAGCGATGTCATTGATATGAAGCATCTTCTTTAAAATATTCTTACCTGTTTGAACATATTCTCTGTACTCCTCCAAATATAGATCGCGGGCTCTTTTCGCTAATTCTACAGCACTTTTGATTAGTTGGTAGCCCTGCTCAGGTGTGACTCCCAGATGTTCTACGAAGCCGTCAACTGAAGCCTGATACGTATTTGTGATAATCAGATGAGCCCCAGCTGCAAATACCATTGCAAAATCAATTATGCATCTCGTAGTGAGTTATGAAGGCGATTAAATTAGTCTACAGCAATAGGTAATATTGTCTGGTCCCTGCATAACACTATGTCTCAATAATAATAAACATGTCATAAATTTTACCCTTTCCCGAATACAATAATTTTACTTCTTGAGCTTATATTAAGAAACTAACATCATAAATATTGTTTCTAATTTGTATTTCAGTTCTACGACAGTGAACTATTGTAAACTGAGTACAGGGTGCGGCTAAGAGACTGTAAACAATTAATGTTATTAAAACTTGGTAATGCAATACGATCCCGAGAGCTTTGTAAGAACATACAACATAAGAAATACTTGTTAGATCGAAGAAATTAATTATGTAATAAATAGACGCAGCTCGAATGGAAACGTATTAAGGAGACAAAGTGATTAATGACAGTAGTCTTGTTTCCACAGCTCAAGCCAGTAACCATGTTTTAGAACAAACACGTATTAAGTAATAAAAAAATATTTGTGCATTTTTTGCCACCCGACATCGCTTCTTCGTTTTTTCATATTATATAAGCCTATAAGTATATAAATTAATATTTTAATTTTGTAAGATCATACGTTGCTAATCATAAAAGATTATAGGCCCTTATCAGCTAATCTGTCTCGAACATGTCTTTTGATTATAAATAATTTTCGACTAAAAATTAATTAGGCGGATGACATATAATTTTATCCTGCATAACACAGTTTAAACTAAAAATCATTATAATGTTTGTAAATATCAGACAACAGATTTAAAATACTTTAACAAAGGAATAAACTTCTATAGTTAACCTTTTGACAATGATTGATACATGGAGTTTCTTTTCGGCGTATTCTTATGGTAAGTGCCCTCTCAAACACAGACTAAAGCAAGGCAGTAGGTTTTTCCCTCCTGGGACATATTTGCTTGTAGACACTTTTCAGCTTTTCCTTATGAAAAGAAACGGTCCGTTTTGTGGTAAAGAAAGGCGCTTTCAGAGGACGATGACATGAGACGGGGTCGCGCCTACTTGCGACGACAGATGCAAGAAAAAGACATGTTAAACACGACCTAACGTGTACTTCGTTAAAACCTGTAAGATTTCCCCCGGCCGTATGTTTTCTTACAATTTAGACCCGTTTTATTATATATTGAATAGTTGCCATAATAATGATATAACTTAAAGAACGTGGAGGTATTTTTTTTCTAAAATTTACCATGAAAAGTAGGCTAAAGTAATGGAATCAAAAGTAAGCTATAATAGTTATAACATGAAGTTAATATATTAATTTTTAAATAACCTATCTCTTATATTATACTTAATAACTTAAATTTCAAATCTATGTCTATAATAACGTTATATACCACAAACATTTCCCCTAAGCTGGGATCGTGGTCAAACAGCCATCTATTAAATATTGAAAAAAACAGAATAAAAATATAATATATATATATATATATATATATATATATGTGTGTGTGTGTGTGTATGTATGTATGTATATTTATACTAGCTAACCCAGCAAACGTCGTTTTGCCACATTAATATATCGTGATACAAAATGGACGTTGATTGTAGAGGGGTGACAATTCGGGATTGAACATGTTCTTATTATATGCTATATAATAAAAAAATAAAAACAAAAAATATGGTTGGACCACCCTTAACATTTGGGGAGTTGAAAAATAGAACGAAAATCGGGCGAGCCTTTTCGGAGGTGTTTAATTACAAACACCGTGACACAAAATTTTTATATATTTGATATGCTTATGTATATATAAATATAGGTTTGTCTGTGTGGATGTTCGTTTCAATCACGTAAAAACTTTTAATTTGGTTCAAATTTGATACACAGTTTGTAAGCCGGATTAATATAGGATATGTTTTATTTATTAATTAACGCAGACGAACTCGCAGTTAACAGCGAGTCTATATATATTGGTGTAAAGGTTTAATGTATGAACATAAGTTGAAGGTGCGTTATACCCTAAAGTATTATACTTTATTGAAGTCATAAAAAATATTACTTAGTAGATACTTAAAGACGCGAAATGTATAGTGGAGTCGTGGTGGGCGAGCCCGCAGTGTGATTTCAACAATATATTTTTATTAAGATTGACTATGGCTGACTGCAATATACTGAAATAAAGATTACAATAAAATATTATAAGTAACTGTTTCAATTTATAAATTTACTTCAGTTCAACTAAGAATAGTATATACATCAACACAAATTTACAATAATTTTTTTGATAGAATATTTTTTCTTGATATGAAAGGCTAACTAGACGTGTTATAAATTACTTTTATAACGATTTTTTTATAATATTATAAATAAAAGCATTCATTTTATTTCGTAAATATTATAGAATATTATATTAATAAAACGTTTGTACAAAATACGTAAAAACCGTTTTGAAATTCGATATTTTTAATAGGTACAGAAAGCAGATTTAGTAGCGTGAGCTAAGCAAATAATTATGCTTACAGAAAGTATTATAAGAATTTTTTCTACAAAAACATCGCTAGGGTAGTAGGTAGTAAGGCACCCCTTGACAGCCCAGCTGTAAAGTATGTGTGTCATGTCATACCGTTGATTGTGTCTAGAAATTCATTCGCAGAGGATCTTTGTAACGAAGAACGTCGCAATTACGCCTTCGTAGGTTGTACTGTCTATCTATATGAGAGCACATATTGAATGTAGGTAGGTGCGTCAATTACCTACGTGAGCTTCAACATATTAAAGCTAGAAAGTGACGCCATATTTTATTGCAGAAAGGTTTAGTAAGGTACGCGTAAATATATTGGGCCGTATTTTCAACAATAAACAATACAATTAGTTCCGGCCTATAAATACAAATTACTAACGTATGGACGAACTAAGCCCAGTATTAATATTATTAATTCTACCGCCATTTCGATTCCGACAACGAGTTTATATATAATTATCGTTTAATATTTTGCGTTTCATATAGGTAACATATTATTGTCCAATTTTATCACGTTTTTTAAACTAACCTTAAATTTGACAAACCTACTTATTGTTTTATATAATAAAAGACAGACCATCAAGAATTGCAACATTTTTGGAATCTTTAGTGTTTTACTGGTCTCGTAAAAACAAAATATCAGTTAAATAATTTTGCAATTTTACATATATCCCGTGAATACTAAGATTTAAGTAAAGCCATTACATTCTAAAAAATAATACAACTGAACCTTTAAAATCCTAGTTTGGTTTAAATATACTATTTTCGTAATATTTAAATAGTTTATTCTTTAAAAAGTTGCTGAGCTGGTTTTACTTTATACTAAGAGTTAAATATTTTTTTGTTTTTTCTTTAGGAAAATGATCAAGCTCTTCTGAAGAGCACTGGAGAGAAACTCAACTCAACTTTAATTATTCTAGATATTTTGTTGAACTTATTTTTATGGAAATGACGTTGAATATTGATAAGATTATATAGCAGTTAGTCGATGAATTTGTACTTGTCTCTATATTTAAATGAAGTACTATTACTGCTCTCCTGCATAATGGGATAAAAATTCTCACTTGTAAAGGAAAATCGAATATACAGACAAAAAACAAGTAAGATATATTCAAAACGAATCATTTACTAAATATAACTTGTATAAAAATTAGCCTATTTAAATAAAACGTAATTTTAAATACTTGCCACGAAGGAAATCATAATGTGCATTAACTACATCGTCTGGATGCGTGTGAAGGAATCTAGCACTCCACAGTGGGTCCCCGTCAATAACGTGGCCCACATGACATGACAGCTGCGTTGAAAAACCTCCGTCTAGCACTACTATCTGTGGAGGCTCCGCGACATCGTCGGCGGGAGGAGTCATTCTTCAGCTGTTGTAGTTCTAAGTCTGAAAAACAATTCTTTTTAAGACCCAACTCTTAAGGGAGTTGTTATAATATGTTTAACATGTATCTGTGTCTGTTCGATACTTTAGACTTAACTCTTTAAGATATACTGGTTTTCATTATCTGTTAAATGCATAAATACGTCCTTGTTTGGTTTATAAATTTCCAATTGCTTCGTGAAACACAAATAGATCGATAAAGTGTGTCTGCATATTCAACATAGAACTGACGTTAAGTGAGTTTATGGAATAAAATATGTAAACTGTAAATAGTGAATGATTTTTGTATATGTTATGACAACAAAGAAATTTCGCGAGTGAATGGTGTCAGGTCAGAACGTTGAGTATGAATCTTGAGTTCAGGACACAAGGGGCAAGTGTTGAAGTTGCCTCTGTAGCCTACAATATTGTATGCAAGGTGCACGATTACATGAATAATAATTAAAGACGAAAGAGTCAATTTTATGCAATATTCAAGGTAAAATTGAAAAGTCATCTACAAAAATAAATTAGATACGTCAGAAGTTTTATTAAAATTAATAACTTATGCTGTAGATGGGGATAACAAGAAAAAAATATTGAGATATACAACGTGTTTCTATATAAAATCTATTAATTTTATAATTAGATCTATTGCGGTTTTATTAAATCTTATAAGAGAACTAACATTTAAACAAAACAATTTACAGGATTCAAAATATGTACACACTATAAATAATAACATTAATATTATCTCTTACACCTATAAAGTGGAACACTTTCACACATAATCCCTTAAAGCAAGCAATATTATTTTTAGATAACATTAATGTTAAATGCTATAGTTGTCAAGTTTCGCGACTTCCTTTATAAATAGTTCATACAATTCTTGCTACAATGGCGTATTAACAGCTTACAGCAGGTTTTGTTTTAACTTTGTAAATAACAGAGCCGGAATAGTTACTAATTCATAACGGATTTTTCACTGTTTCTCCATATTTGTATACAAAATTCAAAATAAATGTTACGTATTTTTCCCCAAATATTTACAAAGGATTTGTAGTTTAAAAAAGGGAAATTAAATGTTTAGTTTACGTTTGCATACCGGCAGATTTCTACAATTTTATTTCGTTTTTAATGGTATGAAAATAGAATGTGTAACCGTGTAATTTGTTGACCGTAATTGTAATTTACTTAAGGATTATTCGGAATAGCTTTACTACATCGGTTGTACGTGTAGCTATATGTTTATTTAGAAGAAAATATTAGAGTAACACCTTTTGGGTATAAGACATCTGACTTTATAGTTGACATTTATGGCTCTTATACAAGAAAAAGACAAAATAACAGACGAGCATTAAAATCAGTGGATGTTACAGCTCCAGACATAACGGAATAATAATGAATGTCGAAATTAATGTTTTCATGATGCTGTTCCGGCACTAATTAAGCCTAAACAATAACAATTACCTTTTTTTAAATTATGAAAAAAACAAGATATAGTATCTTAACAGATATACCTCAAAATAGATTTAAAAGTAATAATTATGCATCTATCCGTAACAATGGACACGACATGACGAAGTACATGTCGTAGGTACATCGCCCCTGTAAATGCCCAATCCATTAACACGACATTGGATATTTATTCATGTGTATACACAGTCTGACAGTATGTACGTACTCGTGTATTTCCATTTATAATATTAGCGCCACACATCTTTGTGTATAAATAAATAGCATAGACGTGGCGATGGCCAAATTTATTTTAAGAAAATAGTTTGTTTAGAGTTTTCTACTGAAGTCATTTCAAATAAAGTTAGGTAAAATTTTGAACCATGACAATCGCAGAATAAATAACAGTGATTTTAACCTACTTTGACTTTGTGTTAACACGAAAAAATTCCATTGCGCTTCAAAGTAGTTCAAATTCATTGTAAGTATAATGAACAAAACACGAGAAGTTTTGATCTAGTTGCCAAAGGTTGGCACTTCATTACATTCGTTAATTAGTCACATGGAGAGAATCCGCGTTTCTTCGTTCAGAATAATGCGATCAGTATCATTAGGGTTCAGAAACGAAACGGAAGATGGAGGGTGCGCATCGCATGACAAAGGCCCTGGTTATTAATTATTATAATGTAGGTACAGACGTCGACGGGATAAGGTCGTAAAATTTCTCGTTGTGAAAAGTCGTTGACATTTGTTTCGAATTGTGAAGAATAGAGATTCTGTAACCGGGATTCGTTGTTCACATACAAGGAATTACTCCCTTTTGTAGAAATTCAGTAACAGGAAAGATTTTCACTCGCATGAGAATCTACATAAATAAGTTACAGATCTTCTTTATAAAATAATCTAAAGTATCTGAAACTGTTCTTTATAGTTTGCCATTATTTTTCGTAATTTACAATTTGCTATTAGAGAAATAAGGTTTCCTTAAACAAACGTAAGTGTTTCAGAATTCTTTTCGCCTTAAAATTCAAGAGTGACAAAAATGTTAAGGACGTTGTAATTGAACATAAATCAGTGTGCGAAAAACTTGGGAAGCTGAATTCTGAAATGGTAGAGACTTAGCTAAGAAATATTGTTTTGGTTGACAACAATATTTTAAGCGACTCTGCACCCACCTGAGCACAAAGGGGCATCATATGAAAAATAACAATTACATTTTTATATATTTTTAAGTTAGTTATTACACTTTGTATGTGTTTTCTTTTTCGTTAATGATAATCAATTAGCATTATGCTAAAACTAATTATTTTAAAGCAATGTACATATCTTATCAAGATCTGACTAGTTTCTTCATTGACAACAGCTAATATATTTACATTTTGTTTGTAAATTAATGAAATATCTTTGAACATCCATAAATACATAGGTACATTTAATAAACGAAAATAAATGGTATGTGTTACGTTTTCAAGATTTTAAATTCATTGTAGTTTGTTAAAAACTAAAATTAACTCAGGGGATATCTCAGAAAACAGCTAACCAAACGACAACACCGAACATCACCCACTTTAACAATGAGCTACACTAAATTAAACTATTTTTATAAGTATAGATCGTCGGTTGAAAACGTGTTTATAGTGTAGGAGCACTATAAATATACATGTATAATATACACATATGTGTGGGCAACGAAGGTCAACTAACAAAATAACACAGGCGACCTCCTTGCTTTCCTTGAGGTATTGTCATTACTTAATACCGAAAATATAATATCATGTTAAATTCTAAGAAAACATACCTTTAAAATTTAATAGAAGTGTCAAATATACCGTAATTTCGAATGAATCGCGGTGAATATTGTCTAAACGTCAAATACCATGCTATCGGGTGAGCACGACGACACGCGTATCACACGTTATACTAACAACAACACCAAACTAGCACTGAGATTAAACACCACTCTCATATAAAACTGTTATCATCGGTTTCACGTTCACCCCGTTTACGATAACATTATTTAATCATTTATTTGTCTACAATGTCTATCTTTTGTTTGGAAAAACGAGTTTGAAATCGGACTGATATCTGCGCGAGCGCTCTCTTGTAGAAGTTATAGCTATATAACGAACTTCATTTAACATTGGTCCATCTAAAAGTCTTGGGAAATAGTGAGGAGTATTTTACGCATGAAGTATAAGGCGCGAATAAAAGATGTTAATGAGAACTGATCTAGGTGCTGTAATTTTAGATTATGTTACATAATTCAAAACTAATCTAATAAAAAACTAGTTTATTTAATTATTAATCGTTTCTGGGTAATTAAATAAACAAGACGTCGTTTTGAACACTTATAATAAGTTTATTACATTGTTCAGGTAGACCCTCAACGTTTTATTTTATTTTGAAGGAGGTGAATCTATATACTTTTAGTTCTGCTATAGTGTGATAGTGAAAAAATAAAGTGATAGTGTTAAAAATACGAAAAAAAAAATCCCTAATATATGAGCAGAACAAAACAGAATATTAAATTCTCAGTACACGTTACATGGAGACAGAGATAAAAATTATTATGTAGGTATTAATAGATTTATCAGAACGGAGCATTGTACTCTTGAACGCAAACGATTCACCAAATTCACTAAATAATGGTAGTTATACAGGAACACCAGTTTATTATTTTTGTTGATAAATACTTATTTGTAGATTTGTATATATTCTTATGGTGTCTAAAAGGGTGTTGCGATATTGCGTGTTGAATTTTTTTTTTTTTTGATAAAAGTATTAAAGACTTATTCACTGTATCCAACTTTTGTTAAATAGAACAACTAATTGATTATAAAAGGTGGTCTTGCTCTTCAATAATCACCAGCTTTTCCTGAGTTTAGAGCATTCAAACAAACAAATAAACTCTTCAGCTTGATAATATTAGCGAAAACTATAAAGTTATAAATAAGTCTCAAATCGTACTAAGCAATATATTTTTTTAATTATTATATGTATAGGTATTAAATAATAATTAATATAAGCCACCTTCGGTACCTACAGCTTTTTAAATTGAGCTTATTAAATAATTTAAAAATTATATTTTAAGGTTTATGAAATATGGTCGTGATTTCATTTCTTATAAGATTAAGTGTTATATTTAAAACCATTTTCTGAGTAATACTGTAAATAAATGTATATAGAAATTTCACGTAGAGACCTTACTTTACCGTACTTATTACAAAGTTGTTACTGTGTTAAAACATTTTCTTATTGTTCTAATATAGATGTTGGATGAACTAGAATCTATTTTATTTATAGACAATGGATGGTTGCCAGTTATATCACCAAAATCCTAAATTTATCATCACTATCGGTCATTCACTCGAGTTGTTCCAAACGGAAAGCCCGTTTCAAAAAGTCTAAATTCTTAAACATTCAGAATTACGAAGTCATAATATTATTACTTTGGCACTTATTCAACGATTCAGTCAAAAAAATTGTTTCGATCGTATTACTCTACATCTTTAGAAAATGTTTGTCTTTTAAATATGTAATTTTTATTTAGAAATAATTAATAACAAAACCACAAAAGTTATAAATGTTAATATAACAAAAAAAAATATTCACAATATTATTTAATGTTTATGTTAAAATGTTTTCGAATACTCGAAATAAAAATATAAGGCCGACAGCAGAACGTCACTAATTAACGAATTATGTAATATGCCTAAGGCCTTAAGGTTAGCGACGCGTCTCCTAGATTTCCTTGTCTGGAAGGTATTAATGGGTGACAAGAATCATTCACCACCAGGTGAACTGTATGCACGCTTGTCTTCCTATTTAAAAAATATTGAATACTTCCAGAATACCAAGTGTACTTATGGAGTAAGGTCATTAAATTTATTTTTATATCTAAACTGTTTTGT
>JAOSYY010000014.1:6311758-6325388 GCA_025727935.1 Hebomoia glaucippe | reverse complement strand
CCTGTACGCAGGGACGCCGGGTGCTTTCCGAGGAGTGGTAAAAATGGAACAACGAAATAAAGGTTATGAGATTTTAAATAAAAACTTCAAATCTTGATACATTTCATACGAGGAAAAGTCGTGAAGTACAGGCGCGTTTCGATTTTAGTCTATGGATCCGAATACTCGAAATAAAAATAAATAAGGCAGGCAGCAGATCGACACTATATATGACAAATGATGTACTTAATATGGCTAAGGCTTTAAGTTTGGCATAGCATCTTCTAAATCTATTGATCTTGGAGATGTCCATGGGCGACAGGCTTCGCGTAGTATAGGCAAATTGGATGCTCGTGTGACTTCCTATTGTATAAAAAAAAATACATTTCTACCACAAATCTTGATAGGTTTGTGGTGCATTGTGCATAATTAATACATAAATATATATATATATCTGTAATTATTATCAGGCCCCTTAACTTATTCATTAGACTCCTTTTGAGAAGAAGCCCCGCTCTTATTTACGATTAAAATCGGTCTCTAGCGTGTTCGTGAAAGGTTTATATCAATGTTCAAAAATAATTGAAGTACGAGTTTACAACATGTAAAGCTTTTGTCTTTCTTTAGACAAACGTTCCTTGAATTTCTTTTAGATTAAGGAATTTATGGCGATTATATAATGCACAGTTATATTTTGAAAAAACGCGGTAATTTAATTCTATTTTTCTAAGTTAAATTCATATCTTACTACAGCAGCAGGTGTCATTCTAACAAACTTTTGTTCAATCATTTCTTCAGAACACTCATCAGCAAACAACATCGTAATAAAGGTAGGTACGGGAACGTTGCGATTCCGCAGTACTCACCCACCCAAGCGCCATTTCCGCTCCTAACTTCCACGACTTGACTCATAATGATAATAAACCGACGGTTTTTAAATGGTTTTTTTCTTATGATGCTTGCTAATGAACATAACAGCGTCCGTCGCCAGTCATTTGTAAAATATTTGAAATACTCGCGGAACCGCGAAATGTGATAAGAATTTAAAGACATTTGCTTTTTTTACATTGAATAAAATCAAAGAGCATTCGTTCAAAAGCATTGTAATAGTTTATTTCGGCCTTATTATACAGCTATTCCTAAAAAATCCGCTTTCTATGGAATCCCGGGACTTCATTTACTTGTCTAACCATTATTTTAGGTAGATATTGAATGCGCGAACGAGAAGCTTTTTGATGAAAAAATCGACTTGCAATTTTTAGATAACATGCACAGCTAAGTAAACAAACCGATAACGAAATATAAAGGTCACGCCGGACACAAAGCAATGAATAAAATTATAGATTTTATTATTTAGTAATCATTTTAATATTTCATTTCGCCTCCACATTCTTCAATACCAAATCAGAACCATTTTACACGCATCCCCAATCAACAACAGTTTCCAAAAGAGCTTTTCCTGATATCAACTTTTGATTGTGACAGTCATTACGTTTTATTTCAGCGCGCCCCCACCCAGGGCCCCTAATACGGTTTGCTGACCTTCGGCTAAAAATGAAAGGACGATATATTGGCATGGTGTGTTGTGAAGACCTTACCGCGTTTGCCCTGGCGCGCCTCGACGAATTGCCACCTACTGAACAAGCCTGTATTGATGCTGCTGCTACTTTAGGTCTTGAAGGTCCTGGTGGTAGATCTCATTTATATCTAGACAGCATATTACGTAATGAGCTCTAAGTTCTAAACCTGATGTATAATATAAATTATAATAACACTTTAAAAATAGAATAATCTTAAGTAATTTTACAAATATCTACATATTATAAGCTAGGTAGCGGTGAAACGCAGCGACGCGGTTGACCTCAAAGTGGTTGCGACAAATTTATGCACCGCAGAGATGGGTTTTGGACAGTATTCACCTATAACACAAGCTACTCCACTTTATGCATTGAATCATCTCATACTTTCTGATAATAAACTTGTATTCTCAAACTTTATGATAATTGATGCATACACCGAAACTTTTAATCAGATTACTTAAGAGGCAAGTTTGACGATAGTAGTGAAGTTTAAATAATATCAAATAACATGTAGTTATGCAATATACTTGTGGCTTCAATAGCAATATTAATTTTAAGATAAAGTAAAATAGTTATTATATATCTGGCCGCTACTTAAAAATATTTTGTACTATTTATTCGATCTTTTGCCTAATACCTAAATACATCTTATGTGTAATTTTTAACATACTTTATTTCAAATATCAATTTGTAAGTACCTAATATAAAGCAATCAACAATTTTGTCCCTTCGACGTTTTAATATTGTGTAAACAAGACATCAGATTAATAAAGGTCGAATAATTCGAACCTTATTTTGTCTAAAATGTAACGCAGTGCATTGTAATATCTACACTAATGTTCTTGTTGTGAGATAAACAAACCATCATCTAAAATAACTAGACTTGTTTGTTTAACGCCTTAATTAACTTTTGATTGACGTTCCATACATCGTTAAATTACATTAAAATAATAGTTAATTAAGATCCTACGAAAATATAAAATTTCACCGCTGGAGAATCGTATGCGTGTATAAATATAATTTAAAAAGGGTTTTCCTGTTGGTTCCGAAAATAACATTTCCTGTTTACTGTGTTTTGTAAGTGTAATCGCGATTTTTCTTAAGCCCTATATAGTTCTCTTGCATTTAACAACAACATCAAAAGAAACAAAAAACGTACTAAGAAAATACAGACAAAAATATTCACAGTTTTATCATATTAACTGTGTTTGTAATTACTTGCTACTTAAATCATCCCGTTTAACTAATTTATATAATCTAATTATTTGACAAACAAACCTCCTTCATTTGTATTGATTTTTTTGTGTCCCAATATATATGTATCGTATCTATGTTATGTTTATTCTAATAAAAACTTACATTGGTAATAATTCTCGTAATTAATAAAAAGGTTAACTTGAATCCATGTCATAAAATTTATCGATCAGCAAAGGTTTGGTATCCGTTCGAATAAATCTTAGCGAAGGTAATTGACCGTTATAAATTATGATTCTCATTCCTACTCATAATTGTTTTCATAGCTAGATTTTCAGTAAAAATATGCGTAGATTATTAATAAAACTTAATGAGTAAGCACAATTATTTTTAACAATGCATTATCGTTTAAAGTATGTTATTATTAAAAATTCTGAGCTCTAGTGAATTTATAACATGTATATTAATTTTATCGCTGTTAGGCTAAGGAAAACTATTTCCCAGGATAGTAAGAATTCGTGTCACTAATTTTACACATTATTTTTTTAATTATATGTCAAAACATTATCTCATTAAACACAAAATTATTAATTATTTAAGTCTAATTATCATTTATCTGTATTTTCTTACCATCATTAATTAAACTCTTTTATTCGATTACACGCAGCACTGAGGTCAAAACCGGGTTGCTGGAATTTTCCTATACCTACCGAACGGAATAAATTTATTTCCCTCCGACGTATAGTAGACGTCAACAAATAAGGTTATTTTTCAATAGAAAGTGACTTTATTCTTTTATTTAGATATTGTAATGTGGAAAAACAAAGACTTTCAATATTGATACTTATCTTAAACATTTATACCAACACAGTGATTTGGAGTTAATATGGGAAACCTAAATTTAAATTATTGATTCCACATGGCATCCGCACAGTTGATGGCTGATTTCATTGAAATTGCTTTCAGTGACGGTTTCGAAAATTGATTCAGAAATTTGAATATACCTTTAACAATTTTTATCAATGACATTTAATAAAGAAACAAATCCTGTTACACCTGTTCGACACATTTCATCGTTCGTTTTAATTAAATTAATGAAAACTATTTTATTTAGGTTTATTTTATTAAAACCTGAGTGTTAGGTACAAAAAAGTTTGCACAGTGTTGGGGTACCTATCACAATTCTAACTACACCGAAATACATGGAAAATTTATCTGGCGTTTGTTTGCGGTCGCAAAATAAATCATTGGGATTCCAGTTTAAACTGCAAAAAGTTCAGTTTGTTTTAAAATAATTTACCTCTATTTGGGAACATCGTATATATTGTTTGCAAGATTCCAATAGACAAATATCTACTACGCGAGTGATATTACAAATATACCAATAAATTATACTTACACTTAATTTTCTATAAGAATAAAACGATAACTCATTTTTTTGTTTTTATATCTTCAGTATATATAATAAGTTAACCTTCGTGTACGAAAATTTCATGTGGCTTTACGAAAATTGATATAAGCATTTATAATTAAAATTTGCCGGATATTGTACCGCCTTAGTGCATAATAATGCTAACCTTCATCGCTCATTCGCACAGCGGGAGGCCTCTTTGAAGCTTTGTGTTTATTAAACTTGGTTATAGGCGGTAGACCAATCGATCAATATGAGTTATCTACTATAAATTTTCGTCGTGCCACCTATTTATGAATTGAAGAAAATTAATACAATGCCAGACCACAAAATACTCTTTATTAAATAAATAATGCATAGCTTAATCTTATTATAAACTAGTTTCAATTGATTACGAGACTATGGTCTATAACATATGTAACGCACGTTACATAAAAAACAAATTCAATATTAAAGAAAATAACGTAAAGCCTACACCAACCCTCTTACCCTAGTGTAATCCCAGTAAAGCACAGTCAAGACGGTTCTCTGCATTCGAAGTTCATCCGAAAAATAATAATACGGAATCAAATAGTACAGTCCTCATCACGTCCTTTCATTTACAGCATTTCGAAGGAATTTCTATTAGCACTTCGCTCTCTGAAGGAGCTATAAAAAGTTCTCTACTAAATGAATGTTTTCAGAACCCTCCAAAACACAACGTTTAACTTACAATGTAGAAAAGGACCATAAAACAAACGTAGCTAGCTTTATTGTTATAGCCGTCATTCACCTCACATTGAAAAATATTAATTAAATTTTCTAACGGTTTTGTAGCAGCATGGCAAATTTTATAAAATATTTGTTGTATGTTTTTGAGTATGCTAAACACTGAACAGTGAACGCTCTTAAAGCTCGAATCGATCGGAAACCTATACTTAAGGAAACTATTTCCGGCAACAAACATCTTTCGGAAGGATTTAAAAATCAATGATGCTTTCAATGATTTCCGAGACGTTATGAATAAACCCTCTATAAGATTTTTCGAGCCATTTTGAAAGTATGTTTGAGAATTGACTTACCTACTGCTTTCCAATCCTTAAAGAAAAGCCAAATGTTACCCATCACTAAAATTTTAATCACCAACAAGCGTAATAATAAAAAGAAACAAATTAAAAGTACAGTTTACTTTAAAAAGTTTATTTGTAACTTTAGAGCAGATGTTTGATAGATATAAAATTACAAATATATGTATATTGTATATATATAGGAGCGTAAATAACTCTAAAAAAACGTTATAAAAATATGACTTTTTTATAGTCAGGATCGAATTTTTTTCCGTCCCATCATCAAAGGTGTCATAACTGCTATCACCTGTTTTCGTTTTGGGGAGTAGTCCAAAAACACCCTGTAATATACATATGTGTGTGTGTGTGTGTGTGTATATTATCTATTAAGTATAGACAGTTCACTTGAATGATTTATGTCCATCTCTCTCTTAAAAGACTTTTTCATTACAAATTTGTTTTATTGTCATATAGGTTATTTTTAATTATTAAAATTTATAAAAGTAAAGTAAAGTAGAACATTTATTACGTATTTTCCTGTCGAAAAATAAATAGGTAATCTAGAGAAATTAGGATTTACATGAAAATTGCATCTTATTCTATACGTTCATAATTATCTTGTATTTTTGTTCTCTAGTACCCGTGTTGAAATTTTATTTTTGGCATACAAATCCTTTATTTTAAGGCTAGCGATGCGCCCCGATTTCACCTGCGTTGATTCTATGTTTACATCATGATTGATGATGACGACGATCAAAAATAAGTAGCCTATGTCACTTATACTATCTCTCAGTAAAAGTTACCATAACGTCCGTCCACCTTTTTCAGAGATAGACTAGAACCAACAGATATCCAAAAAAGACTTAACAAGTTTGTAATATAAGTATCGTTGGTTCTTTCATATCTATTGAGAAAAGTCTTTTTATTACGATTAATATTTGATTATTAAAGTGTCTGTTTATAACGTATTTAATAGAGTAACCTTTTTGTCTCGGCGTAATGTCGTCTCGCGTTTAAGATTTTCGTTCGTTGTGTGGTATACAATTTTTTGGATAAATTATAAGATCTTAAGAGAAAATGATCGTACCGATAGAAAATTGACTTCACAGAAGCCTCTTGTACAATATTGACTCAAATAAAATTGATTTCTTTATTATTTATAAAAATAAATCGTTATCGGTGTTAACAAAAGCTGAGGTTATTTTAAGAGCTCCATACAACAATATTATAAATGTAACAAAAAATCTCGCTTACTGTACCTTACCTAATACAACAACTAATAATCCAGTCACGTTGACTTAATTTATTGTTATAGGCTTAAGCAATAAAAACAAAAATCTCATTCTGTAAGCATTGCGTTTATGTTTCTATTTTTGACTAAGAAGTAAAACCTAGTGATAATTGTCATTTTAATTTTGTATATTACGAATGCTTATACCTGAAAGACACCGCAAACGTACCAAAGTTTACGTTTATGTATCTAACCTCTTATTTACGTGTATAAAAAGTTGGCAAATAAGTAAACAATCGTTTGTTTTTAGGAGTCGGATCTGATTGTACAAGTTTAGCCCAAATTAATGAAATCGTTCTTGATAATAAACCACTGCAGCTCCTTTCTTTTGTTAGACTAATATAATATATTTATTTATCGGACTAACACCAGTTATATCTTAAAATAACACAAAATACATTTACTACTCAATCTTATTTCAATTACACATAACACGACTTAAGTACTTCGTTTAAACTTAGCTCTAGGTATAAGTAATCTGATAGAAATCTAATTAAGCAATTCTTTACGTTTTCTCCTGATCTTTAAGATAGCCGGTTGTCCTTCGCACTGGCTGTGATTAATGATCTACATCGAAACTTTTCAGACGTCTCTTTCAACCTTCCATATTTTATGCGGCCTGTCTATATAGTCTACATGACTAAGTATTTTGTTCTTGGTAACCACGTGTATATTTTTTGAAATCCTAAGATCACCTCTTTGACATTATTTTAAATTGTGTCAACACACCGCTGCCGCCGGCGAGCGGCGGGAACGAGCCGCGGTGACGGCTAAGGTAACGGTTGCGGGAGGCGGCAGTCAGCATCGGTCGCCCGACCGCCCTCCGGTCCTGTGACTACAGCCTCCTCGCCACTCGGTTATGGATTATTCGCGTAGAACTGAGAACGGAACCAGTGCGACCTACGAACTCTACGCGACCGCTCGTCCCATCGTAGCGCTTCGCCACGCGTAACTCGTCCGTAGCAAACGATAGCGTTTGTTACTGTAGAGCTTTGCGACCCTTTTTAAAAGCATGCCATTAAAACGACTTCAGCTGTGTTCTAATGACAAGACTGACGTATCAATATGTCATAAAATGCACCTGTGGAACCAATAATATTTTTTTTGTATTCAATATACATAGTTTTTCATAAAACCTCCTCATAGTTTAAAGTAAGTATCAAAATAGTTTTTATATTCGCTTTTTTTTATTAAATTACTTAATTTTTTTAAATATCGTAGACTTTTATTATTAAATTTCTGGCCATAAGCCAAGTCTTCATAATATAATAGAATAAAATGAATTTTCAAGTTTCATATTTGTTCATTTATAAATTTACCTGTACAATAACTAAATAAAAAAGAGAGGGCTTAATGTAATGACGAAAAAAATTTCAGCTAAAAATTTTCGTTTACTTAAGAGTCGAAAAATTGTTATTTCATCCTCCCCTATTACTTGGCTAAAATATTGTTATAATATTCTTAAACTTTTCAGCCGCGATGTAATTTGTTAATTAGTTAAAATTATTTAATAGACATTTAAAGGAAATTTTATTTTTATGTACAGTAAATAAATATGATAGATCCATCAATATTACGCAATTTTTTTATTTAACACTACTAAAATATTTGAATATCTAATACAATTTATGTAATATAATATACACTTTAATCGAAATAAATAACAAAGTTATTTGAAAGGTTAACCACCACACTATCTTCGTTCTTTGATTAAAGAGTAATCCTCTCAAAGAATGAAAATATTTGCTCCGCTGAAATGTTTACTTGTGTCTTGAGAACACGTTTATTTGAACAAGCACTTAAATTTAGATTGAGCACGACAACAAAGCTACATTTTTCAAGTTTATGCATCTCTTTATTTAAAGTGCGGTTTATAATTTAAGAAAAAAAATTTGATTAAACAAAAAATTTGTGAGAAATACCTACAAGTAAATATTTTTATGAGGATTCGTTATCAATATTGAAAGGTTATAACAGATCAAATTAATATAAAAATAAGTCTTAATACGAATTTTTATGTAATCAAAAAAGTAAGTAAAAATATTTTTATTAGTATTCAAATACTAATGTACTGATAGATATCTGGCAAAAAATCTACAACAAGAAAATACCCTGGAAGTCTATGTGAAAGCGTAATGACACAAAAAATTAGAGGCGATACAATCGTCCGCACTATTATTCGTAAAGCTTAAGAAAGCTCGTAGAGCGCACACTAAGTAAGGTTGAAAGATGTATATTTCCAAAGCTGCTAGTGAGCATTTTTCTTAGTGGTTTACAAATGGTCGCTTGGTTTGCCACAAAACACCAATATTCTTGCTGATCGTCGAGTGTGTTACTCTTTCAAAATGTTATTTAATCCTTATTATTTGTTTCTTATTTTTGTTGTTATCAAGGTTTAAGAAGTAAATCTAAATTTTATTACGCTATAGTATTATATAATATAATTAATTATGAATTAGAACTAAAATGTATGAATTCAATTTAAGTTTGTATCACCCCTTAAAGCATCTTATATTTTGTTTATTCAATAGTGTTTTAATAAATATAACGGCTATATAAATATATTTTATACTTATATATACATTCAATTCCTGGCATACTTATCTAACAATAAAAGGTCTATTTTATTTTTAATCTCAATAGAATTTATGAGACAACAACACAAAACAATAAAACGTTATTCTTGACTAGCGCGCGTAATATCATGATAATGAACGCTTAAACGAACACTCAAAATAAAAGCTATAATAATTATTGTCATTTGGAAGTTATTAAACAAAAATGACTTATTTTCTTCCGTTGTAACTACGCAACGCGGTATCTTATTCTGATTAATTTACATTTTTATTCACGGTTTATTACAATTTTCATTGCGATTTAGATATAAGTTATATATACTGGAAATAATAACAATATTCAAAGCCATTTTGTGCTGTCTATTTAAATGAATGGTTCATGAATATTCCCCTATTTGATACATTTGCCATCACCATTAAAATATTTCTTCAAATATTAACAAATGTTACAGGACTACTAACACGTTATTAACAAGACATCGGATCAAAAATAGACATTATGATTCAGGTAGATGATATGAAACGACCTTCACCATCTCCTTCTCGATGTTCAGTGCGTAGCGATAGTAGAGTTCTTAGACAGCCGAGAGTCATTCAAGTAAATCGCGATGTAGCTACTATGATGGATGATGAAGAAAATTGTATTATTCGAAATGGTGATGAACCAGAACCAATAATGATATCTGATTTTGAACCTGCACACACACCGCATTCATCACATTTTCGATCACGGACGTTTAGTGATGGCTTCATAAGGAACACCAGCCTTGAACTTTTACTGGGAGTTGACTGTGAAGCATGCCTTGCAATCGCCTCTCAAAGACAATGTTACAATAAACATGTAACAGAACATGATTTTGATCTAACCTGTAACTGTAATTTACAACAAAATAATTATATAAATTGTCATCGTGATGCTATGAAACAACGGGGCCATACCCTCAATATTTATGACATGGAGAGACTTAAAAGAGATGCAGGTCGGAATAACTTAATCAACGGAATGCATTGCAGTTTGGACAGGAAACAAATTAAAGGCAAAAATGTTTCGAATTACATTTCAAAGCAATTCATATCTTACGATCAAACGAGCACTCTGGTGCAGAAAATAAAAAAGAAATTATCAAATCTGAAAAGAATCGGTGGAGAGGCAATGTCGAAAAAAACACAAAATGCGGTACAGTTAGCCGAGATAACTTCGGGTTCGACAAGTTCGCTACGAAAGCTATCGATGTTATCACTCGTAGATAAGACACAACGGAAAACGAACAGTCAAAGTTGTGTTTATTCATCTACAAGTTTACATTCCAAAAACGAATTTAAAGAAAACATAAACACATATGCAAATTTTTCCTCAAACGTAGACCAATGTTTCGATCGCTTAAGATATTCTAACACTGAACTGTGTAAGTCACAGAAAAATCCTAACACACGGACGTTTAATAAAAATGAGGAACTTTTAACGAGAAATTCATCTTTAATCAAGTTTTCCACTTTAGACAATAGAAGTAAAGGCAGAGGAATTAGAAGGCAAATGTCCTATAACGACTTTGGAACTGAGCAATATCCAGATAGGTCATTAGAAACGTGGTCAACCGATGATAACACGCTCGGTTCAAATAACACTCGGCACAATATTCTACGCGAAGATGGACAGACATTTGTTGAGTCTAACAGGAATATAGGAAACGACTATAGACCCGTTCACGCACAATGCACATGTGACACCGGGCGAATACAGAAAATCCCCTCTATTTTCCTTGAAACACATGTAAGTAATTAACAACTTATTATTTTTTTTATGAAATAATCGATAATTATAGGTGTGATACAAGGCTTCTTATGAACTCAATCTAATCGTTAAAATAGATTTCTATTCTCACATAATTTCTCGTAACATGGTCAAACTACTTACTAGATATCATGTATAATATTATCTTGTGATATTTTTATTATTTTCAATATATATATATTTGAATTTGTAAAATTCAAACCCGCAAACATAGACAGAAACTTAAAAGTTGAGTTTAATCTAAAAGTGCTTGAAGTTCTAAACTTATTTGAAGTTTCGACGACAAAATTCCAATCTTTCAGTATGCGATAAAATTTGCAAGTAAAAGAAATCAACCTGCGTAATTTTAGGTGTTACGATAGACGATTGTCTTATTTCAAGCGATTTGATATAATGTATAATCGAATCTTATTTTCTCAAGCCTACATAAAAATGTTGATTATACGAGTATATTAATAATATATACGACTTAGCAAATAAAGATAGTAAAAGTATATTATAATGAACAAATAACACATTCGTTTATATTTTTAATTTTATGGAGACATTCTTTTGCAATATTCAATAAGTATTTTAGATATTATTAAAATTATAAAGGGTAAGAAGAGAGTGACACCAGCTCCTGATGTGACAAATCGTGCTCAAAGCGGCATCTCATGCACTGCCTGTAAATCAACCCAATGGCTTCCAACTACTGCAACTTCTACCACCAGCCACAGTTCTACCACAACTGGAAATTCATCTCGTGAGTTACTTTGAATTCATGTATCTAAAAGAAAGTTGCTAATAAAATTTTATACGGGCTCTTAAACGTCACTTGTGAATAACCTCACTCACTATAATTATAGTTTCTACTTTGCTCTAGCAAATTTCATATACAAATGAAGGTGACGGTACGATAACGATTACCAATCACTCGTGATAATTTTAATTCATTATTATATTTATGTAAACATAATGACGATGCAATCAAAGTTGTTACGCCTCATAACTGCATCTATTCGTCAGTGGAAAGACCATCAAAATCGGGCAACCCGTTTCGGAGATTACCTAAAACAAACAGACAAACAAAATATTATAAATTGTTATATACATATATACTTTCACATTAATTAAAAGGCGTAAACTTTAATTTTATTTATAGTTTTTGTGTATATAAAAAACTTATACGTTGTATGTGTTTTTAAATTGATCGAAAAGTTTAAAAGTAGACAATTATACACTACATTTAAATGTTAAACAACAGATATGAATTGGCCGAATAAGTAGGACATGACTAAATACTCGTAGTAAGGCTACGCAGGCAGTGACTCTGTAACTATCGATACTTATATACTGCTCAAGAATTGTTACAAAAACTATTGAAAAACTTATGCCAACAGCCATCGACAGATATTGGGGATTATTTTGATGTTTTGTATAAGAAAATATTGGTATGTACTTGTAAATGATAGAAGATTACCAAATATATAGTATTATCCTTGGCTTCTTCAAGTGGATAAAGCTGCAGGGAAAAGCTGGTATCCAATAAGTAACGATATCTGCGGATTTGACAGCCAGGTTGTCTGAAACTTGGCATTCTATTTACTGTCGTGACCTAAATTGATTTGGTTTCATATTTTGCTCTATCAAACTTTAACGTTGAAACTAAAAACAAAGGAATAATTCTTACTCGAACTTTACTTACCCTTTTTTGGCGAATTGTTTACTGAAAAATTACGAATTGCACTTGCGTTTTATAAACTCTTAAATAATAATACAAATTAATAATATTAATTTTTTAATACTTTTTATAAAAGGTCTATCGGGATGGCAGCGCCGATGGTGTTGTGTAGCCATTTTGGTGCTTGTAGCCGGTACAGCATGTGTAGCAGGGCCTTTGGCTCTACGAGCTCCGCCTGGCGCACCTCTACACGAACGGCTACGACTCGCCGAACAACTTTTACACAATACTCCACTTATTGATGGACATAACGACCTACCGTGGAACATAAGAAAATTCTTACATAATAAAATCAAGGATTTTAGGTAATTATCAACTATTTAAATATAAAATAGTAAATAAAATGTATACTGAAAGCAATGACCGTAATTGTCGTAGTGGTAACGTATGTACTTTAACACGCTCAAATTTCATAATTTTAATGTCCAATTTCGAAATATTACATTTTAACAATTGTGGTCGAAAATCAATAATTGGAATATTTTCGTTACGCTGTGTTTTGTCATGTGTTAATTAATAATGTACTAAAATGGAATTCGTAAATTTGTGGTGACCATATAAAATATTTGGTTAAAAAACAGGTTTGATGAAGATTTACGAACGATATCTCCGTGGGCTACAAGCTCTTGGAGTCATACTGATTTGCCTCGATTGAAGCAAGGTCGAGTGGCCGCCCAAGTAAGTAGACACATTCTATTTATAGTTAAATAAAAATAAGTAAGTTATAACCAATTTTGTAGACGCTATACCTACAGTGATTCCATAAAAAGATGAATAATTATAATAATTGATGATGATAATTGATGATTATTATAATAAGACAGCTCTAAGTATATAAATATGCGACTGAATACTGAAAATGTGTAATACCTAAAATATCGCTGTATTTGTATTTATATAATTGTTTTAATTCTCAAACCGCTTTTATTTTATTTCTGGATATATTTTTCGTACTGTCCCTCAGTTTGGTTACGCAATGGATGATATATATATATATATATATATATATATATATATATATATATATAAATTTAGAGA
>JAOSYY010000014.1:6283009-6299675 GCA_025727935.1 Hebomoia glaucippe | reverse complement strand
TGTATTGGTTTTTCAAATCTATACAATTTAAATCATATTAAAGTAACTGTACGTAATATTCAAAATAACCTCTTTTTCTAAATAAATATGGATGCATACACGGTACATATACTAAAATAAAATTCTTTACAGTTTTTGTTTGGAAGTCTGTTTTGTTCCGGTTAATGTTTGAAACGGCTGGCCTAATTTTGACGTTACCTTAAAGGGCAGATAGCCAATATAATAATTAGTAACTTAGGCTACTTTTATTTTAGAAATTTTATTAATTACAATTATTTTTAATAAAATATAAAAAGTAGCTATTCGCCGCAGAAGAAGTCGAGGGCACAGCTAGCATTAAAATAAGAATTATAAATTCATGTATTCAGATAAATGTTAATGACTATTTTGTTTACAGCGTACAATATTTACATTAGCATTCTCTGTATGCGGCCGATGGATAGCGTCCGGTGGTGGAGGTGGAGAAATTATCATTTGGGACATCGCCACTGGTTCACCTACTGCGGCCCTTCCTCTATTTCATAGCGCACCAATAACTACATTAGCGTTTAGTCGGGATGGAGCAGTTTTATCCTCAGGTTACCATCAAAAAAATATAATATTAGTTACTAATATAAGGTACTATATTTGTAGAAAATATTACATTTACTAGGATGAATGTTGAAATTTTGGATACAAAATTTATTTTAAGTAAAAATAAAGTAAGCATTCATTACATCATTATTGTGATGCCAAATCTGATATCGCCCAGATAGCATAATCACTGACATTTGACAATTTCTGTTTAAGTTCATGAAACTGAATTCATTTTGGACGACTTAAATGGCTAGTGTAAACGTAGTTGTAGGAATCTTACAGAATGCATCTTCTAGCGTCATTAAAGCACCTATATTTATTTAAATCAATAAAATATAATTAACGTTTTATTTTTAGGTTCATTGGATTGCACCATAAAATTGTGGGATTTTATGGCTATAACAGATGAAACTGTTAATGAAGAAAATAATGCCAACGGTTCAGCACCTAAAGAAGAAAAATTCTTGCTACGTTCTTTTGCAACTAAAAATTCTCCACTCAAGAATTTACATTTTACGCGACGCAATCTTCTGTTAGCTGTTGGCTCATATGAAGGAAGCTCTTAATTAATAGTTTCATTGCGGAATAGATTATATAAATATATGTATAACATTTTTGTAGTTCATGACCGCTTTTCAACTCCCGATAATCTTATATATAAAATTCTCGTATCACAATATTAGTTATAATATTCCTCTGAAACGGTTTCACCGATTTGTATGAATTTTTATATGCAATATGCATAGGTATGAGAATTGACTACTATCTATTTTTCATACTCCTAAATGAAAAGAGTTTTCCACCCCTAACATTTATTTTTTAAAAAGTTTTGTTTTAATTTTTTATCATACAGCATACATGCAACCCCAAATTTTTACTTCTCTATAATCAAGGCCTAATATTTAATTGCTTTATATTTATATGGCAAAACATAGTTTGCTAGTTTTATGTATAAATTATTTTATGTGTAAAAGCAACACATATTTGAACGTTTGCGAATACAACAAACAAAATTTCTTGGATTATAATTTTTATATGTAAAGCTCAATATTTTTATGAAATATAAAAATAACATAATTTAGGCCTTACACCAGTAATTATATACCAGTCAGGTCAATTCAAGGTCAGTCTATTGGTTTATGATTATCTGGAACAAACAAACAACAATTAACTATATATAAAATATGTTTCTGTTTTAGATATCATACCTATTTTCAGATACATTTAGAACAAAAACCCTTTACTTTGGACTAACTGATGCCTTTATTAATGTAGATTATTTTTTTACAAATAATTTAGAACTAAATTTGCTTAAATACACTATTTGCATTACAAAATTTGCATAAAATATGTTTGTTCTGAAGTAATAAATTGAACCATTAAGTTTAAAATAGATTCATTTGACCTTGCTACTTGAGCTTTCATGGCTTGTTTAAAATCTTCTTTAACACCCTTATCTGCACCTCTAGTACCTATTCTTCTTTGTCCTAAATGTTGTTGAGAATTAGGAAGAATGTCTAAAACAATACTTTTCCCTTGTTCATTCCAAATATAGCTCAGTTCTTCTAGTATATCTATATGAATTATATATGTTGAAAAAAGATGATAATGAAAATTGCCTTTTTGTTTTATCACATCTAGGATATGATGGAAAACTGATTCTTCTTGAGGCCAACCTAATTGCATAAGAACTAACATGTGACCATAAGCGAGATCAGTCGTATTTCCCATATTAATTAATATTCTAATTAGTAATGAACAAAAGTAATGCATTACAGCAAGTTTAGTTAGTGGTAAAAAATGTAAGTGCCTATGTTTACCACCAACAATTAAATCTGCTTCCAGAACTCCTTCTATAGCTGGTAACTGAGGTAAAGCAGCTAAAATATTTTCAACACAAAAGGTATAATTTTTTTGGGAAAAACTTATTGATGCTCTCCCAATATTTGATACAAGATTTGTCAAAGTAGGAGGAGGCATAGCATCATCGTAATGACCTCTATACAAAGCTAGTTCATCTGTGAATCCTTCTAACCAAGGTTTTGTTTGCAATTGTGATGTTAGTTTTGAGAATTCTCTTGAAATTATGTCATTACTGTGTAAAAGTTCCCAGCAATTAGCAGCTGCTTGAAATTGATAAGCTGATACACCAGTGACCTCAATATCACCTTTTCTTCTCTTTGATGGTGGCAAATCAGGATCTAATAGAGATTCAATAAGAATGTGATTTCCTTTTAATGATTTATGCTCATGTAATGATCTTAGAAAAAATGATAATCCACAATACAACAACTGCCTACAATCTTCAACATTCCTTAATGTTAAAAGTTTTTGAAAGTAAGTTTCTCTATTTAAAGTATTATTATAATTCACTAAATATGGGTCCCAAGCAAGTTGTTTTCCCAATAAATCCAATACACCAAACAGCCTTTGCCATGGATCTATAATGTCATGATCTTTTTCTTCATAAACATATGTGTTATAAAAATCTATAGCCTTAACTAGTAAGCGTTGTAGTAACCTAGGTGATTCCAATGAGCTCAAAAGTGGCAATGTTTCAACAACTAATAAACGAGCGTATCTATTATCACAAAAAAACTTCTCAGCATTAATTAAAGTTTTGACAAGGCTATCTACTCCAAGTTGGGGAAACTTCTTTAGTAAGAGCACTAATAAACGGCAATGCTCCATGGTGTCATCACTATTTTCTACACTTGTTTTCAGGATAGTCAATTGGATATCTGGTGAAATTTTATCAAACATTTGACTTAAAAAACAAGGTTCATTGGATTTCAGAGCATTTGCAATTAATGAAATTTCAGGTAACAAATCTGGTAGATTTTGTCGAGATGCAATTAAAGAGCTAAGACACTCTGCAGCTTCATGTACATTACCGGACTGTTTTTCCATTAGGTATGCCTCAAATAGGATCTTAAAATTTGTAGGATACAAAGTTTTTGCCGTCAACATCCATGCTTTGGCAGAATGAATATTATGTTTTTGAGCCTCTTTAGCTCTGAATATAATATAATCCTCATCACATTCGTAGGTATTTACTTCTATAGCTGGCATGATTGATGAGTATCTAGTAAACGTAAACACAAAGACACAAACCTGTACTGAAATTGTTAGTTACTTATTTATTGCCTAGTTAATTAGTTCTGTAGAATTAGTTTAGACTTGCTCTATCATCAAGCTTATTAGTCAAGTGTCTAAAGTCTGATGTTTTGAACTGAACAGACAATTATTTCTGTTAAGCTTCTTTCACTTATATCATTTTATATTTGTATTGACAGCATTTTTTAAGATTTCACTTTCTTCTCATTCCCTTTTCAACCGACTTCAATAAAAGGAGAAGGTTTTCAAATAGTCGGTATATAATTATATATTCTTTTTAAGTTTCAAATTTGTACAAGATGTTAAACAGGCCCTACAATATTTGCCAGGGCTCTCAATAACAACCATGAACCAACTAACCGTCAATTGTCATTGTCAAGTGTCAGCGAGTCAGCAATTTATTTTTATCTGTGACTAGATCCAAATTTTTTTGTAAATAAATTGATAATTTGATAAGACTAAAGAACTTTCGGCATATGCATTATGTATATCTCCAAAAGTTAATATAAATATTAAGACTTGGAATATTCCTTTAGATTTATTTCGGGAGAGAAATTGTTTTCATAAACGGGCAAAAGAAAATTATGTTCAATGTATATCAAACGGGTCCTTCGTAACTGCAATATTATAATGAATGGTTATGAGTCTAACAATGATTATGTTATTGCAGAACTAGTTAAAGACAATATTTTAGAAAACATTTTTTCTTATCTTAACTTAAAGGATTTAAAAAATTGTATGTTAGTGTGTAAAACATGGTTTAGAATACTCAGTGATGAAAATAACGAACTGTGGAGATTTCATTGCATTAGGAGACTAGCTGAAGAAGTACTAAGATCTGATTTACTTTCGAATCTACCTACGTATAAAACTAAATTAAGAGCCTATCTTCACGCATGGAGCCCTTATGACTGCTCTCGAAATATTTATATTAAGTCAAATGGATTTACATTGCACAGGTAAAGTACTTTTGTAATCACATATTTTTGTAAATATTTTACTAATATTGGCCCAAAAATACGTGTACTAAAAGATTTCGTCGTTGCCCATTCTGTCTACCAATACTAATTTATTCACTCCCAACTTCATATGGATAACAGAGATTAACTCTAGAATATTTAATATTTGTGTAAAGAAAATTTTGAAAAATGCAAGAAATACTATGAAAAGGAGAAAAGATTTTACCTTATTTCCACAATATAAACAAGTATACATAGAGAAATCTGGTTCATCTGGCAAATCAAATAAACAAAATATACAAATTGTCAAACTTTCTTAATGATAACATTTTATAAAATTTTATTTATGAGTGCTTAAGAAAAGACTACTTTAGTACTTAGGTCAAGTCTACTCAAGGTCTTCACAATGCTTTTAACCTCCTTGGTACCTGTCCAATTATTACAAATTGATTTATTCATTATACACATTAAAGTTATTTATAAATCTTTAAAAAAATATATAAACTTGTTTTAAATATTCATATTATAAAAAATCATAATTCTTATTTAAGCCTGATCAAATAGGATATATTTTTATACATAACAATGACAGATTTGTAAGTAATTGTCATGTGTACTAATTTGGATTTTTTTAGAAATCCCGTTGCTCAGAGTACAGATGCCTGTAGGGGTAAAATTGGATTTAATCGAGGTAGACATGCTTGGGAAGTAGTCTGGGAAGGACCCTTGGGAACTGTGGCAGTCATAGGAGTTTCAACAAAACAAGCCTCTTTACAATGTCAAGGTTATGTTGGTCTTCTTGGTTCAGATGAATATAGTTGGGGGTGGAATTTGGTTGATAATATATTACTACATAATGGAGAAACACAAGGAGAATATCCTCTGTTAAACAACAGTCCTAAATATCAAGTAAGTGGTTATTATGTTTGTTTTGTAAAACTTTATATACACTAGAGATTTTGTCTCCTTAACTAATTTTGATATTCTATATACAAGAATCAAGTTTTTCTGAATGCTTATGAAAGTATGTCATACTTGAGTATTTATAGCTAAAATAATATCTGTCTGTCTATCTATTCCAACTTATCTCTGAAATAGATACAAACCAATTTTGATGCGACTTTACATGGCAAACAGCTGCTTTTATGGGGCCTAACATAAAGTACTTTCATTTCATCCGTATCATTATCTGAATTATTCATTTCTTTAAAATTGTATATAATTTTATTTTAATTTTAAGGTTGGCGAGCGTGTGAGGGTTATTTTAGACTGTGATGCTGGCACATTATGTTTTGAAAAAAAATATGAGTTTTTGGGTGTTGCATTCAGGAGTAAGTGTTACCAGGTTATTAAATAAATAAACCTAAAATTAATTTAACATAATGTTAATTTAATTTTTTCAGATCTTCCTTACAATACTAAATTATATCCAACAGTATCTGCAGTATATGGAAATACAGAAGTTTCAATGGTCTATGTTGGACTACCTGTAGATGGTTGATATCTAGTTTAGAGTCTAAATAATGTTCTAGTCTGTAAAGTGTGATAATTGGTTTTTATGTATAAAGTTGCTTAAGTCAAAAGCCCAAACCTGTCTGATATTTAGGTGTATTCTACATATTATTTATTACCTTAAAGTATTATACTACTTTATGTTACCACATATGAAGTTATTTAATTTATTCATATTTTTATTAGTAAAACATTAACTCGGTTCTTAATGTTTTGTTGGTAAATTTCATTTGCTTTTGTATACAATGTTAATCATTTCTAGTCATTATTTAGTTAATTTAGTTATTCTTTTGTAAGCTTTGGCGTAATTAAATAGAATAGGTATTTATAATATGACGATTTATGATTATTTAAATTTTTCCTTGTAATTAGGAATCTTTGCTTATAAAAAATATGGTTTCTGAAATAGCAATTTTTTTACGAGTAAGAAATGCATTACGTAAACCGCTAGGCGGTTATGTGGGACTCCTCCTTCCATAAGTAGTTACTCTGACGACGAGCCACATACGTTCTCACAGTACTAGGAGGCAATACTTACTAAAACATTCCCATGGTTCTTAGGTAGCATACACTGCATAATAATAAAACTGGTTGAAGATCTCATGTTCTGTTAATTTTTAAAGAAATGCACTTTGTGTAGGATAAATACTTGATAGACAATCTCTGACAAAACTCTAATTTTTTTTTTGAGTAAGAAGTAATATTAATAACGTATCATATATTAAAATTAGACAAACTCTGTAAAAGTGAAAGTCACTACATGATAACAAAAACCTAGTTATAATAAATGTATATTTTTTAATTACTGATATAATCTACTGTGATAACAGTTTATGGTATTTAATTCATCTTTGCAAGTAAGTACATCAGTGTTATTTTTTTGTCTAAACAAGTCATACGCGTTGGTGTGGGTTCTGTGCAGGAGTGCTTTTTCAATGATTTCTATTAGTTATATACTGAAATTTTGTCAGACATTCTCGACTATTTCAAGGGGTCATACTAGACATTTTTGGGCTAACAAATAAGAATCGAAACTTCAGGCAACGCAGATCGTGCTCGATGTAAGATTAAAGCACATATATAATAGTTACATTATTCGTGATAAACCTTGTACCTAATTTAGTTATATTATCTCTTTCCAATTAAATATAATTATGTGCTTACTTTTTGCTAGTTACTTAACAGATGAATAAAATTTGATCCAATTTTCTACAATGTTTATTGATTTTTCAGTTTATTTTTGTAATTTAGATAAATGCAGTTCTCGTGCTGTAGCTTGTTTATAATGTTATGTATTGATAAGGGTATTAGGTATTACTTTTTTACTTGTACCTCATATTGCACACATACAGAGTTATAATTGCTTAGTACCCCATTACCTGACCTACAATTCGACATTTTGATAAGCTGTAAATAAGACCATTTGTAAGAACTACATTATAGTGTTAAAATATTCCATTAATTTTAGTTTGTTTAGCTAAAATTTTCTTGCAAGTGACATTATTGCCCGATGTGTAACTAGAGCACACTTTTTATGTAAAGTTGAACATTTACGGAGTATAGTAAAAACAGCACCTATTCTAAAATGAGTTTATTAATGTAGGTATTGTTCTGTGTAATTGTGGCTTTTAAGATATATATATCCTTGTTTTTTCTATGTACTGCCTTCAAGTCTAGTCAGACGTTTCTGCAATATGAACTTTAAATTTTAGCCCTCACTCATTGACGAGAAATTGTATTAAAAAGAAAACTATATTATGGCTCAATATGTTTATTTGTGAAATTTCATTGCATTCAAGTAATTGTATCTGTGCGAAAGGAAAAGCGTTTTCGAGCTCATTTGTCTACAACTTGAATCTACTGAGTGCTGAATATACAGGCTTTGCCAAATATATTATCACGACTGGTCACCTCCGCGATTTGGAAGTAGCTTACCATTTTTTTTATTAGAACAAAATTTGTCTTATTGGAATAAAATATTTTAATCAACACATTCTTTTTGTTCTAAGAAGTTATCTAATAAATTATCCTTCATTTTTGGTTTTACTTTAGTGGGTGGAAATTTCGTAAGGCAGAATTCTGCGACAAGACAGAATAGTTTACACAACATAGGGCACAATAGAGCTTGATGTATAACAGCAGCTATGCGATACCAAGGTCCGTCGAATGGGTCTAAAATTGCAGGACACAGCATGTGGTTTAAATTCACTTGTGCTGGCTGTAAAGAAAATCAAAATGCATTATTCTTAATAAAAAGCTGGTTTTAAATAATATTGTTTTTCATGTATAAAAACTCATGCGTTTTAATTTGATTATTTAATAATTAACTTACTATGGCAATAACTTGTAAAATAATGAAGTGATACAAAAGATTGAGACAGTAACTGAAGATAGCCCAATTGAAATCCGAAAAAGGCTCTATGTTATATACACCTAAAAATAAAATTAAACACAGACACATAGGTATATAAATGCAATAGTCAAGTTAAATGTAACATTTATACATATGTAAGCTACCCACCACCAATTCTCAATAAATAATATGGAATCACAAACATCATTCCATGTTGTATCCAATACAATGCAGCTTCTGCTAATATCTTAAAGGAATAAGAGAAGTTTTTTAAGAAGTTTGCACATTAATAGGCATCTAAACTGTGACCTAAAATATGTATATATTTAAGATTTGTATAGGATATTCACATCAAAATAGGGAAAGGTCCAATAATAATTGTCACTTAAGATTCTAAATTATACATAAAAAATACTGATTAATTAGATATCTACCAGTTATGTTTATACTGATAATGAATAAGTATTTTTCATAATGTAAATGGTTAATTATTTTTTTTTAACTTAATAAATGAAAGTTCAAAAAAATTTAATATTGAAAATTACTTACAGTTCTTGAAGCTGTTTCTGGAAATAAAAATGCTAAAAGTGGCCCATTTAACAAATTTAAATGAATTCGAAAAAGAGTGGTCACTGTTTTACTTGGCGGGGCAGCCAATAAATATATCTGGAATATAAATATATCATACATCAAAGTAAAGTAAACCACTTTAAACAAAATAAAAAGTTACCATTCCTTACTTGAATTAAAGTAGTGACATGGCATGGATTTAATAAATATATTACAGTGCGTGATGCAAATTTAAAACCAATTTCCATTCCCCATAATAAGGCCAGGAGTATCACAAGAAACCTCTTACCACCTCTGTCACTTTTAACATATGAAGTTTCATTTGGAATATTTAATTTAGGATACGTTTTAGCCTATGGACAAAAAAATATTGTTATTAGTGATGCAGTTGAAAAATTATTATAATTAAATTGATAACAAAATCAAGAAATATGAGTTATAAAATTTAAAATAACAAAATTTTCGAATTATATTTTATAATGTTTCAATATATATTGCAACTATAGAAAATTTAACGCGACGCTTAATTAAATTATACGCTACAGCAACCTATTAACTTACGATAGAATTATTAGATAATCTTGTTACAGAACAAATAATTAATAACTTACAATAACATATATACAAACACTAGTTACTAAAATCGTTTCGATTATTTGTCTTTGCGTTGATAAAAAATATGCGCATTCGGGCCCCACATTTCTTGGAACAGCTTTATTTGCACCACTGTAGGCCCATTCAAACATTGTCTTTTGCTTTTTTTTTACTTTTTATAATGTAAACATTATTGGCATACTTTCTTCAATTTATTAATAGAAGTAAAGAGTCGCTATTAATTTTTTAAACAAAAATCTATTCTCGCGTCTTGATTTATTCACTTTGTCTTTTCTTCGCCCCTTTCGCCTCTTTTGTTTGTCAAAGCACAAATGAGTAATGACAATGATATTGACAGATTTTATGAGTGACTGTCACAGATTGTCAAAAAGTTGGATGCCTATTGTGCACGTTACTGTCTTAATTTTTAATTTTAAGGTTATCTGAAATTATGTTTACAGCAATAATAAATCTCAAAACAAATAAAATACTTATAAAAAAAGGAATTTTTACGTTTTTTAAATGCATTTTTTGCCACAGTATATATATTATTTTGTCCATAGAGACTACATCGATAATTCAAAATGTACACTTTTACCCTGGTAAAAAGGTCCTGACCTTTTTGAACGCCACTACCTCAATACATTATTACTTTTTAGATTGGGCCCTGTCTGTCACGATGAAATGTAAAGTGGAGTTCTTTACAAAGCATAAATTTCGTAATGTGCATGTGTAAACGTTCGTTCTATATTAAAATATTACTTCTGCACTGAAGGTAACACAAAGCAAAAAATATCAACTTGTCTTTGTTTTTCCAATCTCGAATTTTATATTCATAGCCGGTAAGTATTTGATAACGTTGTAAGATCAAATTGAAATACTTAATATTAAGTTAATGTCTGCTATAATAAACGTTACCTAAACAGCGATTTTACTATAATACATTTCGACAACAATTACTGATTTTGCTTTTAAAGTACAAAAGAAAATATAAAAAGTGTATAATTAGTATATCCCACAAAGGTAATTCACCTATCAATACAAATAATGTTATATTTAATTACATACCTATATTGTATTTTTAAGCTTTTAATTTTTTTTTAATTTTTATTTGAAGAGTTTTGACCAACATCTGATGAGTCTCTCACTAGATAGTTGGATCAAGGGATAGTTGCTAAAGGCAGTACTCCTGGACACAGCACGTGTTGTCAGGCGTTTCTTTCTCTGTGGCTCTAACCATCGGTATCTTGGACTAAGCTCCGATGCTGGTGGTTTTCCCGATTTGATTTTTTATACTAAGTATTTTTATTTTAGTATTTACGTTTTTGTATTTTACTTTTATAAAAAAACTTAATTGAGAAATTAAATATATGAGAGATAATTTGAATAATAAAAATGTAACTCATCACTGTGCAATGAAGACGAATGAAAAAACTATTATTGGGGGACATTATTAACGTAATAGAACTCAAATAATTTATGAATTTTGTGTGTTTATGTGTGTGCACTAATCTCAGAAACAATTTAGCCCACTTGAATGCGGTTTTCACCTTTGTAGATATTTATTCCTTTTGAGAGCTTCAGTCGCGTGTGCTGCGTAAAAAGTTAATGATAATTTATGTATGGGGGAATTTCTTGACGGTTCCTCTTAAAATCTTCTAAAAAAATTTCAAGGTAGCATATGTCTGTCTTTTAAGAGTCGCTCACAATAACATTTTTTAATATTAGTCAAATTTATGAATCTGATATGTGACAGGTGAAGTTGTGCGAATCAGCTAGTAATATTATATAACAAAAATTTTTTATCTTTATACTTTAGGAAAGTGAGGTAAATACGAGTGTTATACCAGGTATACTATTGAGTTCCAAAACGGCAAAAAATCAGGGGCTTAAAGAAGCAGACTCGAGGAACATGTCAGGACAAGGATCCTAATATTGGTATTGTACATGACTGGTGTTATGTAGTATATACTAAACTATGAACAAATAATTACAATAGGTATTTATGTTTTTATTAAATTAAAATAAAAACTTAAAAGATACAACTATTCTAGTTATAAACATTATTTATTAATCTATCTATTATACAATGGCAGTGCTAAGTATTATTTAATCAATCTTTATTGGCTTTAAATACATACATTTTATGTTTGAACTTGAACTACCAATAACTACCGTTTTCGGTATCTTTTTATTAACCATATTTGTGCTGTAAAAATATTATGTACAAGCAAAATGTAGATATTTAAGCACTAACCTAAGTACTGGCTTAAGTAGTGTAATATTTTTAGAAAAATTAAGAATATGCAACCTATCGACATAAAAATATAATAATTATGATTTATTGAAAGTTGTTCGGCCTTTGTGTGGTCACAAGTTATGCAAACTATTCATTGAAGTTTAGGTCTGGACTTTATTAATATTATAATATATTTATTAAATATTATTACGATTAATCAATTTTTTTTTCAAGATTGTAAGTAGTTTATGGAAAATATTCTGATTTCTATATAATTTTTTATAGAAGTTATATTAAAAAAGCGTAGGTAAGTTTCTATTACATAGTAAGAATAAATACCCCACAGTTTGATTAGGGAGAAGTATGTCTATTGTTAAATCTTAAACTAATCTTAAAATAAAAAGCTTTGGTGATATTTTGCATATACGTAGGTACCTATTTATATGTTTATAAAGGATTTCCAATTATATTCAAAAGTTCTAATATTGTATTTATATTGTAAAATAAGTCAAAAATTTCAATATGCAATTCTGTTTTACAAAGATATTTGTTATTGCCTTCTTAATATTTGGTTTTAAACTTTATTACGTTACGTTCTTAATACAAACAGCACACCTTGATACTCGCTGCAGTAACCGTCCTGACTTTAAGGTTTCACGTTCAGGCATAGCGAATTGCTTATCATCTTCAATTGTCGTCAGCCAAAAACTCAATTTATTAGCGAAGTGGTGACAAGTCCCTCCTTCACCATTGCACTCTATGAAAGGAGTTGCGCGGAAATCTTCTAGACAGGAGCCGGGACTTGCGAGGGCTTGTCCACCTCCGTTTCCACCAGCACCAGTATGCTACAACAAATTTTAGCAATTCCATAAATGCCGTTAATTTCTAAGAGTCATGTTCGCCTCCGCCAAGAAAAATCGTTATGAAATAAGCCAGTGCCTTAGCACACATAGTGGCACGTGGTTATATTATGTACTAACAAGTTAACTGCGCCCTGCGTTACATAGCTAATAAGAAGTTTTTAATAATATTATAAAAACTTACCATAACAAAGCTGTATCCAATCCATAATGAATTCCATCCTACTGGACAGTTCGGTATGTCTAAAGTTTGACTGTGTACAGCTATAACATTGGCTGGAACTTCACATACAACACACCTTGATATATGTTTTGAAATCTCGTAACTCTCTACTGGCATCATAGGTATTGGGTTATTAGTAGATAACCAGTAACTTCGGTCGTTGCGACTTGCGTAATTACATACATCATTGAGATCACAAAATAGGAATGGCATAGTACTGAATTTCCGCACACAGGATCCAGCATAGCCCAAATCTTGATTGTGAGCCTTTTCATTACCATCAATGTAAAGCAATGAATAGCCATCCCATAATTTAACATGACCTTGTTCACATTGTGGAACAATTTCAGACTGACTGTGTCTTACTAAAAGAATACCAGTTAGGTAATCTCTATTTTGACAAGGAGCTCCAGGAGCACCCGGCTGTCCAGGCAAACCTATACGCCCAATATCTCCTTTTTCCCCTTGGAAGCCTTGTAGACCTTGTAGGCCGGAAGGACCAGGCGGTCCCCTAGGACCCGGGAAACCTTGATTTCCCTTTTCACCAGGTTGACCATCTAAGCCTTTTATACCGGGTGTACCATCAAAACCAGCTGGACCATCAAGTCCAGGTAGTCCTCTTGGTCCAGGTTCTCCTTTAGCTCCTCGAACAATTATAGCAGCATCTCCTTTGTCTCCTTTAGCACCTTGGCGTCCAATTTCTCCTATTCTTCCTTCAAATCCTTTGTCACCTTTTTCTCCCTCTTGACCTATCAGCCCAGGCAGTCCATTTAAACCATCAACACCACGCTCTCCTCTATCTCCCTTTTCTCCCTGTAAGCCAGGAATACCCCGAGGTCCCTGTGTGCCTTTTTCTCCAGGCAAACCAAATCCAATGGCACCTTTATCACCCTTATCTCCTTTTTCGCCAGGTATTCCTGGTGGTCCAGTAATTCCTGGTATTCCATCATAACCAGGTGGGCCTGCAATACCTTCCCGGCCTTGATCACCTTTCTCTCCTTGAAGCCCTGGAGCTCCAGGAGTACCTGGAAGCCCTGTTGGTCCCGGTAAACCCGTCAAACCTATCTCACCCTTTTCTCCTGGTGCACCCTTAGGGCCAGGGTGACCATGTTTGCCTGGAATGCCTGGCAATCCTTTTTCTCCCTTAATTGTTAGTCCAGATATACCGATAGGGCCTGACGGTCCCCTATCACCTGGAATTTTTAAATGTTTTTGTAATACCTTATGTATATTTCTAAGTATTGCGCGTAATAAAGCATTATTATTCATAAATGGTTAGAGAATAATGTATGTCCACTAATAAAATATAAAATCGGAATTACAGTAAAATTGGATTTGTTCACAATTATATTTTTATTTATATAAACCCATAAGAAAAAAAAAGAAATAAAACAAGCAAATATGTTAGTAAGTACAGCTGATTGGAAATCAGTCAGTTATTTTTTTCCAATGATCCCATTAGAAAAACATAGTTTCCATTCAAATTTAATTATAAATGTACCTACCTTTTTCTCCTGTGGCACCAGTCCGACCCACATCTCCCTTTTCTCCCATATAACCATGGTCTCCCTTCTCTCCTCGCTGACCTTCCAATCCCTCTTGCCCTTGTTCACCTTTCGCACCCGGTACTCCGGGTATTCCAGGTAGGCCTATTTCACCCTTTTCTCCCTTTATATTAATTGATGGTCCAGGGAGACCTCTATCTCCCTTTGGACCGCGAAAACCTTGTTCGCCTTCCAACCCGGGCGGGCCAATTGGTCCCATTTCTCCCTTTTGGCCATTAAAACCATCTCTACCATTATAGCCTCTGTCTCCTTTATTTCCCTTTAGTCCTGGTAAACCAGGTAATCCAATGGCACCTGGTGCACCCGGTGTTCCATCTAAACCTGGTAAACCAGGTGGCCCATTTTCACCTGCTAATCCTCTATCACCCTTCAGCCCTGACAAACCAATGAAACCGCGGTCTCCTTTCTGGCCTTCTAGACCCGGCCGACCTGGAATTCCAGCAATACCAACATCACCTTTTTCGCCTTGAACGCCTGGTATTCCGTAACCGGGAATACCAGTATCTCCCTTGTCTCCTTTGTCACCAATTGCACCAGGTTTACCATCTAACCCCCTTAAACCAGGAATACCTGGATATCCTTTATCTCCCTTATCTGCTGCTTGACCTGCTTCACCTTTTGGCCCTCTAGGTCCTAGTAGTCCTTGATCTCCTTTAATACCAGGCATACCTGGCCTTCCTGGTGCTCCCGGAATACCCGGAAAGCCTTGATTTCCTTTAAGTCCTTGTATACCGACTGGTCCTATTTGCCCGTCTAAGCCTGGTTCACCTGGTACACCTGGCATACCTATTTCTCCTTTGTCCCCTTTTTCTCCAGGATTACCATCTAATCCTGTACTACCACGGAAGCCTGGACGGCCCCGAGACCCTGGGAAGCCTTTGGGACCATCGGGTCCTTGCATGCCTGGTTCACCTTTTTGACCGGGTAGCCCAATGACACCAGGTTTTCCTGCTATCCCTGGAAAACCTTGCTTACCCTTTGGCCCATCTCTGCCCGGTGTGCCTGGAACACCTGGAACGCCAGCAGGTCCAATTGGCCCTGGTTCACCTTTTAGGCCTACCGGTCCTGGTTGCCCGTATGCACCAGGGTATCCTCTATCACCTTTTTCACCTGTCAAGCCCAGAGGACCCATTGGGCCGTCTTTGCCGGGAGTACCGGGTATTCCTCTCTGACCTACTTCACCTTTTTGTCCTTTAAAACCTGCGGGTCCTGGGGGCCCAGGCATAGATTGCCCGATTTCTCCTTTGTCTCCTTTAAGGCCTGGAAGACCTGGGAAACCTCTAAGTCCTATTTCACCTGTCGTGCCAGGGAATCCCATGGTTCCCGTTTCACCTTTGTCTCCTTTCAAACCTGAAAGTCCTCTTGGTCCGACAGGACCAGCACGTCCAGATACTCCTTTTTGACCCTTATCACCGGTCAATCCTGTTAAACCTATATTGCCTTTATCTCCAGGCATACCTAAAAATAATTTATAGTAATTATTATAACAAGAATATAACCTGAAAGTAAATCTAAGAAAATTTTTCGAAACTGAAAAGAATACTAGTTAATAATTAAAATAATTTCTTACCTTGTGGGCCTTGCGGACCGGGTGCACCTTGATTTCCTTTATCACCCTTTGTAAGTAATTCTAAATTGTTCGGACATTGACCAGGTTCACCTTTTAAGCCACTTCTTCCAGATAAGCCTTTTTCGCCTTTAAGCCCCTGTTCACCAAGTTCCCCCTTTTCTCCTTTTATAGAAATGCCTTTGACACCAGGTACTCCAGGTGTACCATCTGTTCCGGGAATTCCATCAATACCAGGTGAACCCATCCTACCTTGGTCACCTTTAAAACCTGGCATACCGTTTAAACCACGCTCTCCTTTAGGTCCCATAAGACCTTTTTCACCTTTGGGTCCCATAGCACCCTTTTCTCCTTGAACACCCTTCTCACCCGGAGGCCCTTTTACTAAGTTAGAGGGTATTATAGCATCAGCTCCATTATCCCCAGGTGGTCCCATAGGACCTTCATCTCCTCGATCACCCTGTAAACATATTTACATAAGTGACTTAACTTCTACCTTGGAGCGCCGCGCAGGAATCGGTGTTGGGATTG
>JAOSYY010000014.1:6245991-6278893 GCA_025727935.1 Hebomoia glaucippe | reverse complement strand
AATTTTCACCCCTCTACAGTCAACCCCTATTATTATGTGGCAAAACGACGTTTGCGGGGTCAGCTAGTATGTATATATTATTTTATTAATCTATAGAATATATACTAATTTATTAAACTGTCTTGTGCTACTCATTTATATTTATGGTCTATTTTATATTCTCAGATCCTTAAATATTTAAAAAAAGAGTCTGAAGAAACACTATCTCAAATCCACAGAAAACTTAAATTTTTTACCGTGGTTATCTTTGAGATATTTCAAACGTCTTCATACATGTTGTTTTTTATTATTTTTGTACGTATTATGGGCAGATAAAAATTTGAATATTAAATTATAACTTCCACAATCAACGAATTTTTACGTAATGAAATCTGTATAATTATATCAGATTCGGTGTCTGATAACGCTATATGTTTGTTACAGAAGTTTTCGCAACAATATCTGCCGTTAATTGGGTGTAGCCACGGATCGTCAAGATACGGCGCTGAATGGCGCCACGCATGTCAATGAAATATTTATGCAAGTCCTGGCTAATGAAAATGCTAGGTAAGTGATGAGTAATATTCTGATTTTACTGATTTATGTTACAATTTTTATGCACACAATAAATCTAATCTTCACTAAAACTTCTTTGACTTCATATACAATTTAGGTACTGACAATAATCGTCATTGTGTGTAATTGATTATCCCCATGACTTTTATCCTTATTTTTTAAAGTTCTTGTACACATATCAAAGTATGCATATTATATTTCTGGAGTGTTTGTTAGTGTCATGATTCTAAATTCTTTTTCGTATTTAATTCTTACTATATAATATATATGTACAAGGACATTTATAATATGTAAGTAATATTAGGATGAATGTAATCAAAAGTTTTGAATCTAGTACTGGCTAACTTAATATTGGTTTAAAACATTTTAATGTGCACTTAACTTAATGTAAGAATTTCATGATATTTTTATTCGTATTAAAAGTGCTTGATTTTTAAAATTAAAACGTTTTGTTACGTTTTAAAATTGATATTTTTTTAAAGATTGGTGTTGCGTATGAACTAATAATAAAGTATAATAATGTATAATTGTATAATTTAATATCTCTATATTTATTTTTATGCATAATGATTCCTTGATTAAGTCATAAAAATAACGCGGCTGTCATGGTAGGGCAACGTGATCTTATAATAATTTTGATATCAATAAAATGCCTAATTGTAATATGTATTGAATAATTTTATATATCTCGTTCCAAAGCACATAAAGGGTATTTATTCTATTAAATACTTTGTGATAGCCGTATAGATATAAAACCATATTGTTTTATAGAAATTTATTAATTTCAACTTATTGAGGGTAACATGTTATAAATAATAACTAAGGTGATTCTGGAAAAAGGAAAGACAACAAAATGCAAAGACTTCACAATACTTATATTATTGATGGCAAGTGAATAAACGAGACAATCTTATTTTTTATAAAGCGAATAATTTATACACATAAAGATAATCATCAAAATGACGATCCATTAATATGATATTACTTAACAATATAATTTATATACTTTGGTTATCATGGCGACGCCGTCGCGACGGCCGCGGCAGCAGCGGTTGGCGGTTTCCATGACGACCTCGGTAGCTCAGCGTTACGTGCGAACAGTAAGGGTACGATCAATCCCGTGCCAAGGAAACCCGCACCCTTCTTATCCACGGCTGCTTCTACCGTACTCGCGCACATTTCTCGCGCATTTCGCTTCAGAAAATTGTTCCCGTTCTCTCACATTAACGATTGTACAATGTTCATGAACTCTTTGATCGTAGTATAGGTATACACCAGATTTGAGGCATTGATACTTGTCTGACTAATACATTTATAGATTATCAGTTTTTATAGTTGTTAAGCAGTTGATATGTCTAATGAATAACAAATTTAAGAAAAAGAAAGAAAATGTTATAGGTGATATGAGTCTTAATTTATGCATTGGTTAATTATTGAGTAAAGATGGTCTAAACATCGATTTTATCCATAAGAGAAAAAATAATATGTACCTAGCTGGGTTTAATGTTTGTTTCAAGTTTATTGATACCATTTCAGCGAAGGGTAATGGCATTGTGCTTAGAATTATAATTATTTTAAGCTTGTGTGAGACCATATCGACGATTAGAGTAACTTCTTCCACGAAGTTGAAGGAACTTTAAAAACAACTTGGTCTTGACTGCCAGCAATCGTTTCGGTTATGAGTTATGTTTTAACGGAAAGGATCGTGACCTTGACCTCAGAGCAATAGGCCTAACCTGCCCCAAAAGACTTAGGTGGAAAGTTAGCGGTCGATAATAAAACATCGCCTTCACGCAAGCGCTCTCGCCGTGGTCCACACAATCGATCCGCCCGCCCACGTGACGCAACGCATTTGCGAGGATTCCTTTCACTGTTAAAAACTCTTACTTCTTGATGTTATAACAAAATTAAACAATATTATGTAACAGCAAGAACTTTTCATCCGTTTGAGACATTTTTGTAAATCACGTGATTACTTTTAAGAACTCGAAAATATTACCGTAATATACGTAAAATTAGATGTCTTTTGTGTTCTGAACTTAACATTTTCATTTATTTCTTGTACTGTATGCATATTGGCCCAGGCGATTAAAACCTTATCAAGTAGCGAAAACTACTTTATAAAATGGTTTTGTGTGCCTGTCCGTTATTGTCTAAATTCAGACACGATATAACGTACGAATTTAAGATTTTGTAAACATCCCTCGATACTTAGGTTCTTTCTCAGTACGTACAGATTTCATTGTTTAACGAGGACAGTGTTATATGGAAGCTTACGAACGCCTTGCACTACTCTTGTCATCGTGGATGTGTGTTTTATTTGATATACATAATTTAATGTTTACAATCAATGTTCAAGTTAAAAATTAATCTTAAATTTAAAACTGATTTCAGCGTAAATAACGTGGCACTATATATTAGCATACAAGATTCCGATTCATAAATTTTTATCTTGTATACATATAGTAACTCTCATTTATTGGTAGTGAACAGTGACGACTGCTTATTTTGCCATCGTCAACACTTGATAAACTATCTAACTAATACAAACGTATATTTATTTACAATGGATGATAGTTTTGTAACAAGCAAATTATATTTTTTTAACCATTATTCAATAAGTAATAATATTATACCCGTTTGTTGTGCAATATTGACGACATAGCATTGATGTAGCTGTTACGAAGAAGATATAAATTTTTCCTGTTGAAAGGATAAGTTTTGGAGAACTGAGTTTTCCTTGTGTGACCAAATAGATCAAATGGTATAAATGCCTTGGGTTTTCAGCCTAATGTATCACTCAGTCTAATTCTAAAAACTGATGAAGAAATTAAATATAACCATTGTTCATAATAATTTGAATGAATATATAAAAACTAATGTAGTTGATATTTATTAGTTAATTAAAAAATTGTAATGGAGTCGTCTCATCTGATCACTGAACAAACTAAATTACGCCATATATTATATTCTCATTACTTGACTCATTTCCCATCATATTGCTTAAGCCCCCAAGAGATTTTAACCTCATCAGTTCGCAAATATGTGTATGAGGCGCATGATGATATTGTAACATTGTTAGAACTAATCTAATGAAACATATTTACACTGGGCTCTTACGGTTATTGTTATAATAATTATTTTATAAATACAGTTCTTCAAAAATATGTAATTGTGTACACGTTCGATTTTAGGTGTTTGGGTAACTTATTAAAAATAACACAAATCTAATTTTTAAATCAATAAATTTTGCTTACTACAATATCTATGTTTGGTCTGACATCCACTTTATATGGATATTACTGGATGTATTTCTAAAGAATCGTTAAAGGACTTTTAACTTTAATGCCGCATAACTATAATTATAAATAGCTGATAACTTTTGATGTTCGTTTCGAAGAAAACCTTATAATACAATATTGTGTGATAACTGAATAAATAAAGAGATTTGGCGTTAAATCCAAAATGTGCGTCATGATTTTATTAATAAAATATATATTTTTAGAAACGTACGCTTTAAAAATTATTTTTATTTAAAAATAATAACTAACTACTGACCCATAATTTAGTCACTTTAACGTTCTTAAACATTATAAGTGTATTAATTCAAGAACGATTTTGGAATTTCCAATAATTTATTAATTGATTTGTCCTTCATAAGTATTCCATACGTAAGAACCTTAACAAAATTAATGTTAAACGTATTGTTTTTGACTTACGAAGATCTTAATTTTTTCAAGGTAACGCATCTAACTGTTGTACTACAGTTAGCTTAGTTTGTATGTCGATGTATCGACTTAACAAACGATTATTTCTTTCGTATTAAGGCAATCAAGTAGCTAGGAAAGCGATGACACCAACCGGCGAAGCGGAATTAGAATGAAGTGCGCGGCTCGCCGCGGCCGTGTGCCACGTCATTGCCGTGACCCACTGACATAGATCTGCGGGGCCGCCTGCACCGATATCTGCACATGCCGCGCACGGTCGTTCTTCCTCTACTTATGCTTCTTTGCTTGTTTTAGAAATGTTTACGTTATTATACTTTTCATCAATTTTATATCTTCCTATTTTAATTTATATCTCCTTCTTGTAATATAGAATTTAATTTTTTTCAACAAAATTTTCTATTAATATACTACGTCAATTTTATTAAAATGATTTTTAATATAATAAGTGGTATCAACAAGCTAACGATTATTACTATGGTATCACGCCTATAGTTAAATATTTAGAAAATGTAACATATTTATTATATCTATTCAGTTTTTCGCACAATTCAGCCTAAACCAGGCAATATCACTAAAATAAGTTATGCAATAAGTGACCTTGTTATCTAAATTGTGCACTTGACACGAATACTGTTCCATTTCACTTTCATGTCTATATTATATACCTATCTACTCGAAGTTATCTTCGTGTCCGCTTGCACATGATAAATTGTATTTATCTGGACTTTTAGCTCATTTTGTGCGTTTATTTATGTACTTATGCATTTTCCTATTCAAATTTAATACAATATTAAATATAATGTGTTTTGTAGCATACTGTGTTTAATTGCCAAGGAAACCTGTTAATAGAGCACACTGCTATATGTAACGTCTATAAGAATTTTATAATCCTTAAAGAATGTGTAATTTATCCTTTCTTGTTACCACAGAAATTTCGTTTATAATATTATTATACATTTTCTCATGTTTTCGACCTTCTCGTCGCGATCAGTGTCGTTTCGGTGAGTGAGATCGAAAGAGAATCGTTAAGACGGCAATGACGTGGGTGTGACTGTGGCAGCGATATGGTTAAGCCGGTCAGCACGTAGGTACTAACCACCCCGCATCGCCGACGCTGCGTGTCGTATCGCGCCGCCGCGCCGCGCCGTGTTGATAATTTGTGAAGTAGTGAACGACAAGGATGTATGTATATGTGTGTCTCGTCTTTCAGTTGACTTTCATCGTCGTTTTGTAGCGAACGTTTCGCACGAGACGACTGTCGATAGGAAATTGCATTATTTTATTAGCTGCGTAATAAAGTTTGTGCACGTTTTCGTCAGTAAATGTTGTGAGCACGTAAACATTCCATGCAATGCTATGTAATAAGTAATAATCGACAGACATTGGCTTAATAATTAGGTAACTTATTAACTCAAAAAATATAGCGTCGCGGCGATCGTGGCGCAATGCAGTGTGTGTTTATATGCGAATTGAAACTGTGTACATCAAAGTTGATAGACAGTAACATTCATCACGATAGTGGTGGCAGTGTCCAGTTTCTGTGTAGTTTGTAGCAATGTTGCCTATGGTCCAGACAGAACCGCTGCTCTTCAACAGTGTGAGTCATTCTCCTGACGGAGTGCCACAGACTGCAACTTTGCCACCTTCAATGACACCAGATTCAGAAGTGGAAGAGCTAGTTGATATATTTTTCGACATAGATGTTGCCGTTAACACATATTCAAGGTAATTAAAATAATACCTTGATAACTATTTAGGTTACACACTATAATAAAACAATTTATCTTTCGTGAATAAAACCAATTCTTTATATTGATTCAAAAACTATTTATTTTTTCTGTCTATAATTAAAAATTCAAGATACTGTTTAAGTAGTACATGTGAGCAATTAAAACATGAGATATTCGAATGTTGTGTTCACGAAAAATGTTTATATGGGAAATTACTGGAAGTGGATCAAGGGATAACGAAAAAATTAAAGATATGCGTTTTCACTGCTGCGCCGGTAAGTACAACATACTTTGCATTGAAGGATCGCGATCCCAGTTGGATGTGAATTGTTTATATTATATTTTATATAAACGTGTTTTAGTTGATGTCCTTTATCAGACAAAGCTTGAAAATTTCCTACTAAAACCGCTAGTAAGAAAAGAACAATATCTTTAGAAACGTCACAACAATTTAACATTTTTTAGTTTTTTCTATCCAATTAATAAGGTTAAAATTCATAATTAGATAAATGTGCATCAAGGTATAATTTACTCTATCTCTAAAGATCAATAATGTTTTATTGCGACCTAGTCAGAGATAGCTAAGTGGCAACTATGTAGTTAGATGTTCTAATAATAATAAATACCTATGAGAAATATCTTCGATCGTAAAGCTACAATATCATGCAGTTGTTTACGTATTAAAGCTAATGTCGGATACATTATTAGTAATTAAATTCAGTGCTAAGTAATAATTTTATCGCTGTCAATGCTATATTATGTCCAATACCATGTATTATAATGTATAAACTTTTTGTTCTGCTGACCGTAGTTAATCGTACAGAAACTAGCATGTCCTGTTCATAGTTGTTTATAGCATGGCAACGAAAGATTCGAAGAAATCTGGCTTAGGTATCTGACGTACCAAAGTTAGAAACACTTAAATTGGGGTATAAATATATTCCTATGTTGGAGAACTATTTCTTACGACCCTTCGTTTGATCAAACAGTTCTAATTTTTGGCGCCCAAAAATATAACGAAAAGTAATTTATGTAGTTAGCATTTAGGGTAGGGTACATGTTATCTACATAATACCTCTACCATACCATAATTTGAAGTATAATTCAAAACAGCTTCAAAATTAACAGAAAACAAATAGATGAATTTTAGTCGTTACTTAAATTTATACATATAAAATATTACATCTCAATTCTTTAAATGATCGATGTGAATAAAACAGTGTTTATATAGTATATACAAATAGTCCGATTACCATTTATGCATTTTCGTGGATTCGATACTTTTGATAAAAGTACTTTATTTAAAGGTCTAGGTTTTATAGAAATAAACACTACATACCTAATTACTACAAGCCTGATTCTTTGGATCATTTTGTTTGATGCAAGATATATACGCCTAGGCACTTAAATTCGAAAAAATAGAAGCTATTTACTTCAGTACTTATAGTTTTGCGAATTTGTATAATGCCGACACAATCCATTACATTTGAGACGCTGAAATCGACACATCGTAAGCGTGCCCGGTTCAACTTGTTTCGTTTTTAAACGAAATCGTGATTCATCAAAAACAAGATAAGAAGGCATTGTTCCTGTATTCATAGTAAGCGTTTCCGATACTGAGTGGCATTAAAAGATCTCTTTACCACTGAAAGTTGGTTACCTGATCGGTATAGAGAGTGTGTAGGGGCAAATTATAAAGATTTGGACTACTATCATTCAGAACGAACATAGTTATCAAAATATTTTATTGTTAAAACATAATATTTAGGAAACTCATCCTAATCTATTCTTTTGTGCACTGATGATTACTATGCATTTTAGGCAGCAACAGCCATAGCGGCATAAGCTGTTGTTAAATGTCAACTGCATAAAACAATACTTCCAAACTTGAATATTCGTCACATGAATTGGTTTCAAAACATATGTAATCATAACCTCTTAATCAGGGACGAAACTTAATTATGTGTAACAATAAACTAAAAATAATAATGAGAAGAATACTTAGGAATATCCTGCGTAACCAGCCACAAGTAAGAAAACATATTTACTCTATGACTATTAAATTAAAAGAATTCACATAATCATATCCTATCAACGATTCAGTATGCTTATATTGATTGATATGAGGCAAGAAAATTTGCCTAACAATCTTTTTAATCTAATTCGTGATTGGAAAGGTTTCGAAACAATATATGATTGGATTAATTTTATGAAAGTAATAAAAGTAAATGCGAAACCCGCGAGAGAAGTAGAAAGGGAAAAGATATTTCGTTTTATGCATTTTCATTCTAATATTTTTTCTATATGAAAAATGATTCAATTTATTGTACTAAATAGCCTTGCAGCTCAGTTTGTGAAAGTTTTTCCTCTTCTTACTATATTCGTATTTGAAAATTTATATGTACGTCCTTAAATTGCGATGAAATAATACAATTTAAATTTAATAAATCAAAATATAATTTACTTTGTCGTCATCAGAAATGCTTTATACAGTTTCTGCTCGAATTAATTTTCTATGGTGTTCTGTAAAAACATAAAATTAAAGTTTATTTGTACTTACGGACAAAATAACTGATTTTTACTAAAGGCCTATTGAACGGAAGGCGCTTTATTGAAAAATGAATTAAATTTTTTTATTGCCTGTGTGGATGTTTGATACTGTAAATCTCCGAAACAGGCGCCCTGATGAATAAAGGAACGTTCACCTGGAAGTAGATAAATATAGCTTTAATTTAGAAAAATAATTTGATTCCTGCGTAAAAATCTGCTTAAAATCCGCATCAACTCGCATCGTAATCGTTAATCTACATATATAAATAAATAAAATGAAAGTGACTGTTTGTAAGACCTAAGACCATTTTTTTTCTTAACGCACATGAAAGTATAGATTCAGTACTTATACCAGTGATATAATTTAATTGTCTTTTTGTGTGAATCGACTTTACCGATTTTGATGGGACTTTTACCGGCAGATTACTGATGTTATGGAACATCACATAAGCTACTTTTATTTCTCTATCATCGCCAGTTCCATAAACATGTTCATATACATAAAGCACACCGGGTAAAATAGCTACACACTACTACCAACAACATCTTCATCATTTATTATAAAAAACGCAGGTGAGACCGTGGGACTCCACTAGTATGATAATATAATGTAAAAAGACCTAGTATGTAAATAATAACAATTAATTATAAAATATTTAAGACCTAACAAAATGACAATCAGCTTCAAATATGACTCCAACGTTGCAGGTTCATGACGAATACTTGTTGAGTAACAATTGAAAAAGCGAAATCTTCGATCGCGTAACACCCTCAATGCTTATCAACTTTCACTGATTCGGTGTCAATTCAAACTAGCCGAAGTTGACGGCTAGATTTGCAAGTGACTCTTCCTGACTTTATAATTAAAAGCTCGCATGAAATTTTCTTTTGACCGGACTTAACTGCATATGATCAGCATTGATTAACTAACTTAAGTGTTGCCTACTGACATGAATTTGAAAAGCCCTTAAGTGAAAACTTAACATTTTGCAAATTATCTGATGTGTTCTACCTATTTCTGGTCACGCTTATGGCACGTTGTTATTCCAAACATTATTATTTCAAGGTTGCGCGTCCGCCCGTCGCGGTGAGGTTGCGTTGTGGGGCTCCTCGGTAGGCGTCGTTTAACTGGTATCTCTGTCCCGCTTTCGCATCAATCTTCAGTCAATTCTTTATTTGGCATTCGAATTCGGTATCTTTAAAGTGAGGAATTAAAATTATTAGTAGTTATACCCTGGATTATGTTTAAGAAAAGTTGTTTTTCGTTATTATGCTAAAGAAGCTCAATCAGAAAATACTCTTACGTATAAAAAGCTTAGTTTAAACGATTTCTTTCAACTACTTTGTTCTGAATGTGAGTCATAATTCTTGCAATCATTTGCACAATATCAATAATATTATATGGGTACTAGTGTTGTTCTGGCATGTCATCGAATGTATTGTAATAGTGTACTGAACGTTGTATAAAAGTATTCTAAATACTTTATTAGGTGATTGCTATCGTTTAAAAGATTGAAACTTTGTTTTTGATGATCGTACTTAATACATCGTATACAATGACTGCACTATCGGTAAACTTAGAACGATTTGTTTGTTTAATGCTAACAGTAGAATGATATTGATAGTTGTAGTGTATAGTTTGCGATATCATTCACTTAGTCGGTAGGTACTTTAGTCGTACAAGGTCACTACATTTAGGGCAAAGCATTTAAAACATACAAAAAATGTGAGTTTTAGTGCATTCATTCAATACGCGCGTACCTATGGCTTAATTAAAAAAGCAAAGATCGTAATATTACATCGTAAAGCTATTCAAAGTCATCACATTCATAATCACATTATTAGAACGTTGTTTTAATAATAGATAATTTTCTTTGCTGCTTCTGTAGAATTGAATCCTGTGACCTCCAACTGGGAGACACATGGAGGGGGATGCAAGGCAAGATGAGCGTGTCAGCGCCGGTTAAGAAGATAAGAAAAAAGTCTGGCAATCAGCCTCAATCTCAAATGTACGTATCTTGCGAATTGAAAAATATAAGATTCGTCGAGATTGTTCATTACTTTCACCTTTCGGTTTATTCTTTTATTAATATTGTACGACTTAAATAAAAATTAATGAATTAAAGAAAATCAATAAATATCAGCAACATTCTCATGATCTTGCATTCATAAATAAATAATGAACTGCGAAGACACGCTTCGGTCTATTTTCACTTTTAATTTCATACTAAGAAATGGTTTAATGTGATGTATCATAAAATAGTGCGATATCTTGTAATAGATGTAGATCTTTGCGTTTTGATTGTTTCTCACCATAACGTGTCAAGCTCCATCCTCTTACTCTCTTAAACTGACCTAAAAATTAAAACAATGTTTATGCCTTAGATCTTTATTTATAAAACGAAAAGATCCATTGCCATTACAATAATTGCAACAACTGGAATTGTTAGCTGGTCTTGGAAATTTGTAATGTCAATAAAAACAGTGAGGCTGTTACGTAGTCTATTAAGATTTTATTATTGTTTTTTCTCTTAATTTTATAGTGTAATTTGATGTAATAGTAACATTTAATGCTCAGATTATAATATATTTACGGTTATTTTAAACTAACTTATATTAAACATTTCAATTTATAAATCGTATCTAGTATTTAAACCGCTGTCGGCAATCGTTATAGTCAATGTTGAATATTTTTATGTGCTCCTTTTTAATTTGGTATTATGTTGAACAGTTTTCTAAACGTAGCTACCTCTATTTCATGAGTATGCTTTTTAGAAAAGATCTTTGGGCGAGCCAAGCTTTTTTCTTTGTTAATTTATACACAAATTTTTGTTTATCTTCGCTTTGTTGAAATTTCTTTCAGTTTGAATAGTGTAATTATTTATTGTTACATTATCTACTTATTCCGTAAGAGATACCTTGTGAATGAATATGTAAACTTTTACTACCTGATTCCATGTATGAAGTGCGTTAGCTACATACATAGAATCGTTTTATACTTATGTGGTTTTATACTTTACACTTTGGTATTTTAAGTTCTTAAATTTAAGGAAAATTGCTAGTTTATTAAACCCATAGAATGTCTGGAGGCTGTAAGTATCAACTTCTACGTCGTCATATACGTATGCGCCAAACGATTGAAAATACATGAATCTTGCAACTATTGACATTAGGCGTTCGAATCTGTTAAACAGGACTTGTATTTGTTATAAAGAGTTTATAATTATAACTACGTTAAACATTTTAAGAGTCGAGAATGCCTTTAGTTTCAAAAAAGTAAATTATACGAGTACACATAAATAAAACAATGTATTTTTTCCAGAAACAAGTGCTTCAACGAAAAGCGACGCAGAGAACTGGAAAACGAAGTCATAAATCAATTAGAAGAGTTGTTGGGTACGTGTTTAGCTGAAGTGAAGCAGCCGGATAAGAACGGGATTGTGAGGGAAGCGACGCGACAAATCCAAGACGTATTGAATCGACGGCGCGATTGTCCCACAGATTGTCCACTTCGAGCAAGCCAATGCGTATCACCTGTTCAGGCTGGAGAAGTAAGCTCTACCCAACCTCAACCTTCTTCTACGGATTATCAGTACTCCGAAATCAGCACCCTTATAGAAGTGAGTTATTAATGCTTCACGTTTTTATAAATTTAGCATTCATAATTTATACCACTAACTAATTAGTTCAGCACTTATGTTAAAATACCTATATCGGAATCACACTCTGAAATGAATATCTCAAGAGCGAGATAGTTATACTTTCGATGTTGTTTTTTTAGTCTTTTACCTAGAACTAGTTAAATTACGTGATGGAAGTCAAAGAAACGTGGCCTTCGTTAGCTTGCTTTTAATTATTGACATAGTAGTGGATAATGTTGACATACTTAATTTAAGGGAGCATCTTGTAAGAGAAGGTTAAGTAATAATAGGTATTATTTCATTAGTCAATCAACTTGATGTTTATGCACTCAGATAATGCTTAGATATGATTCATGACTATACTATGATGAAATAATAATATGAGTGTCATTATTAGCACAACAGCTTTACACATAGATTTCTTTATAGATACTTCTGTCGTGTTTTTTTTTTAAGTTTACACCGTGGTGGCATATTAAAGAAAATAATTTGTTAAAGAAAAGTTATCCTACAGAAAGTACATGTGACTCATAAATCATGTAAACTTATCTGAAACAAGTTTGTTGTATTACGTATTGACGTAAATATAGATTTTCGATCGTCTGATTGATCTAGGCCTGATTATAAAACCGGACAGTTATAACGAACTTGTCAATTCTTAATCAATGATTAACTATGGAAAATGTATGTTGGTAAATAAACATAAAGCGTAATTTACTTATAACGGAATTATATAAGCGCCTTCTAATAAATCATTTAAAGAAATCAGTTCTTATTTAGTGCATGTCTGACAAAATGATACTAGTGCCTGACTCTACCGTCCCGGTTTCGTGTACTATAAATGGTCATTATAAAATTTATACGTTCTATGTTTCAGGCAATCAAACACTATACAAGTGTGCTGGGCTTGATTTTAATGGAAATCAACTCAAAAGGAGAAATTGAATGCGTAACTGAAAATATTAAGGACCTCGTTCTCATAGACCGCACAGAGCTTTATAAGAAATCAATCTTCTCATTATTGCATAGTGATGATCATGCAAAACTGAAACCGATACTGAGGAATATTCAAACTTTCACCTGGGGCTCTACTGATGCTGACAAGTTTCAGAACATTCAAGCTCGTCTTATTGTGAAGGATTCCAATCTAACCGATGCTGCCAGGTAAAATAATTATTTAATTAAAACAAAATAATGTTGGAAATTGTTTTACATACTTTATCATCGCAAGTAGGTATTTTGTAACCAATAAACATAGATTACATTTATTGGTTCGTGTGACAATGAATTGATAAGATCCGTAATGCTAAACACTTAAATAATTATTGAAAATAAATAACTATTAGCACAATATATGAATTAAAAAAGGGTAATGGACAAGGTTTTCTCAAAAAACATGTATGTGTATTGTAAAATATTTTAAAACTTTTTAATGTTAAAAAAAAACTGAATTTATTAATTATTAAATTATAAAGTTGTACATTGTTTATTAAGGTTCGTGGACAGTGTGATTCACGCTGCACCGGTACGCAGCTCATCCACGGAGGAGGCCGGCTCCGTCATGTGCGTCATTCGGCGCTGCGAGTCGGCCGCTATCTCCAACGACGGCGGATCAACCATCGTCTTCCGATTGGATTGCAATTTCAACATTTTAAGTAAGTCTTGCCTATATTGTCTTCATAAATAACAGTCACATCGAAGTTTGGCTTAAAACTGATGTCTGGCCTTATCAGCCAAGGTTCCCAATATTACTTTTTTATATCTACGATAAGTGCCCGTCATTCATAGTAAACAACATCGCAGCGGGTGTATAAACTTTATCACATAATTTATAGAAATAATTCTTTGTTGCAGCTTGTGATTTGTCTGGAGTTGAGGACTTTATAAACTCTCCTGTTTCTCTAGTGGGTACTCATTACTTGGATCTAGTCGAAAGTAGTGATCGTGGACGTGTAACCACACACTTCCAAGAGGTCGTGTGTAGTGGTGGTACTTTAGTGATCAGTGACTCTTTCACAGTACGGATCGGGGCCGACAGGCGTCGTTTCAAAGTTAGTGCTCAATCGCGTCTTTTCCCTACTGCCGGCGAACCTGATTTTATAATGTCTACAAATACTATTATTGGTGAAAACGACGTAAACTTGCTGGACACCCCGTCGCGACCGCCGCTCGGCGGTCCACTCATGACGTCTGTGGCAAACGGCGAATCTACTTCTACGGACCAGCGCTATCGATCGCCGATCAGCCCTGCCCCTGAACCGGAACCTCAATTCTCGATGAACGATTTTGATCTCGAATCCTGGGCACCATCTTTCGCCATGAGCGACATGACGACCGACGATTCAAAAGAACGTAAGGAGTCAGGATCGGAAGAGTCGGGCGCACCGCTAACACCGCGTGCGCCATCTACTCCGGGGGAAGGTCCTCCCACTCCTCACACACCAAATACTCCACTGACACCGCACCCTACAAACGTTCCGGAGAAACCTAATAGATTGCGGACATTACTAAGCTCAAAAAAGACTACAAATGATCCCATCCTAAAGGACTTGTTGAATCAAAAAGATGAAGAGGGCAATAGTGGTGAAACATCAGCTCCACATACTCCCCATACGCCTCACACTCCTTTAACGCCACATACGCCGCACACTCCTGCGTCAGCTCGGTCGCCTCTGCACAGCGCGCAGGCTCTTTCACGGCACCCGACCCACCATACCTCGCATCAGCCACCCACTTCGCATGGCGTTCAGCATCCACCTCATCATAACAATCAGATGCTAAAGGTATGTATATTATAGAAAAGTAAAAGATGTCGGTTTATATTGAATTTATTTTCCAAATACCTCTATTTTCATATTCTTCAGATTCTAAATGATAAATCTGATGAGGATAGTGAAGATAATAGAAGAAATTCAAGTGCATTACTGTCTCAATTGTTGGCGGGCAGCAATAATGGGCCAGGCAACGGCCGAACTCATGAAGGAAATGACTTGTATCTCGAAAGAATGGCGGGGATTAAGCGCAAGTTCGAAGAATCTAAGGCGACCGCGACGAATCCTAAACGTGCAACGCCTGAAAATCAACAGGTATATCTACTCATAAGATTAAGAAAATACTAGGGGCCCGGTTCTTGATCATGACATACATAACTTAAGAATTAAGAAATAATTACACCATTTAAAAAATCGAAAACAGCAATGTTATTTATTGTAAAGGTAAATATTTCATAGGAATAACGAATATGAAGATAGATGATTCATACATTTATAATGATGTTTATGTGGCACCTGGCGTAAGAACATACTTATCTCCGATGAAACTATTGAAAGCAGATCGCACTTTACACAGTGAAGTATTAAGCATCCTAAACATTTGTAAATTACCTAACAATGACAGTTTTCTAAAAGAGTATTAAACAACTTTTGAATAAATGGTGTTTGGGCATGCGGCTTAAAGTCGGTAAGAGCCGATATCATTTAAAAGTAAATATTATTACAAGTACAAGTATCGTTCAAATGAAATTCCAAAGATCTCTTACACGCATTGTGTAATGTCTCTCATAGTCAATTTACAAATGGGCCAAAAATTGAAGAATTGCATTAAATCGCTTAGGTAACCTCGACTGCGGTTCCATGCTCGTCAACGGCTTCCTCAAGCGCGACCAGCCCGGCGACCAGTAGCTCCGGCATGAGTCCACTCTGTCAGAAGAACCAGATTCTAGTCTCACTTCTCGCGCGTCAACAAACTACGCCCCCTACACCCATGCCTCTTCCGAATCCAATCCTGCGAGCGTATCCCCCGACGAGACCCCGCCCTCCAACCCAACATCATCCCGCGCACGCGCCTAGACAACATTCCCATACGCTCTCTAACATGCTCACATCTAAGTAAGTATTTTTTTAATAATCCACAATTATTGTTATCTTCTTCTTTTCTTATATTACACCTTACTTAAGGTCTATTAATAATATTGACTTTTGTATGCATTAAAAAGTATGCAGTTACTTATTATAATGGTATTACTAGGCCACTCTAGGAAATGATTATATTTTATAATTAGTCGCACCTACTAAAAAGGAACCGAAAATGACGTAATTCTTATTTAATATGCATCTAAATTAAAAATCTAGTTAGTAAATATGTTATATTCTGAAAATAAGAACAATTTTTTGAACGACAGGGAGTTATTACACTACGTTGTTTCAATTAATATGTATGTATTCTTGAAACTAATCACAAATTCAGAATTAATTACTAATTAAGCCGGTCTCGGTGACAATGATACGCACAAGGCACATTTATTTATGTTATTAAAATATTGCCCTAATGATTGCGTGCTTAATAGAGCAAATATATGTTTATTTAAATAACGTTTATTTTTGCAGTAACCGAGGTGGTAATGTGAATGGTGGGATAAGTGCGGGCGAGGCCGGCGCGGGTGCGGTGGCGGGCACCCAGAGCCACCTGCAGCTGGTACTGCAGGGCGCGCGGGGTGCGTACCCACCCCCTTCGCCGCACCCTCACCCGACAGGTCCTCTGCACTACGCCACACCGGCGCCACTACACGGATATAATACCCAATCACCGTGAGTTCAATCCGCTTGATGTTTCTCTGTGTCCAGAGGAAAAATAATGTCTAAAACAAATTTCATTACCTACTTCACAATTCTTTAGTAATTAATTAAATTTATTTCTTCTTATTGGTATAACTTTGTTTTTTTCTTATATACATCATCTGGTAGAAACTAATATCATGAAATTTTTTAATTCTTTTATACGGAATATAAAAACATATTTGGGAATTACAAAATGTTACCAAGGTCAAATTACAAAATTAACGTTATTGTTTAGAGTAGTCATGATTGTTAATTCGTAATAGATAATATCACCCTCCTTGATTACTATGTGCGATGTCAACCGGTTCTACATTTTTGTATGGCAAATGTGATAGTTAAGCTCGTCTTTCGAACTCGCTATTCGCAAATGAACTCGCGGTTTACCCAATCAATTAAAATCAATTAAATTTGGTGACATGGTATCTATATAGTGAACGACCTATTGATTTGTATAACAATCACATGTATAAACAAGTAGTACAATGTAATATAGCCTGTGATAAGATACAGTATTATACTCAATAATTTACCTATTTTATTGGTCATTATACTTTATGCGTTCATATTACAACCTCGCCTGTTTCTACGCTTATGGAGCCAGGTGTTTCCATCAATTTTTTATATACTGAGAATTGCTTTCATATGATAATATTGGATTATTACAAAATTATTTAATAAAATCATTCCTTCATGCAGAACACATTGAATTAGGACTTTTTAGGTACCCAATATATTTACGGTTTCAATTAATTAATTTTGTAATTATGTTAAATTTTCATTTCAACGTTTGTTTATTTTGATTGTAGAGGAAGCAATACTCGCGTCCAAAGCGGTGGCAACAATGGTGATAGCGACAAGACTCTCTCAGAAATATTAGATGAGCTTATCGAGAACAATGAACGAGCAAACGCTCCGGAACACAACAGCCTCATGGACCTGGATAGTACGCGATCCACTAGAAACGACTATCAGGTTACATGATTACCATTTATTAAGGAACAGAAAAATACAAAATAACAAGCAAATAAACTTTTTTTCGTATTTTTAATAATAAACAATGATCTGTATAACTCCCATTGTATTGTTACGTCCTATTCAACTTTTAATCAATTTCAGGAAGTAAATGAGAGGAAAGCAGCGATAAACGCGATCACGCAGAGTCTTATGCAATGCGAGACGGTTAGCAAGAGTCCTGTCTCTTCCAGTCCAGCTCCTCCAGTGTATCCTGTACAAAGTCCTGTAAGTATAATATTCTATGAATATTATGTGATTTTGGTATTTAAAAAAAATTGTTTAAATCTTACTACTAATTTGAAACTATATTGTATGTTATTGAAATAATATCCATATATTCGAAATAACCAATAAAAAAAATACCGGCAGCAGAACATCATTATAGAAATAATAACTCATATAATATGGCTAAGGTCTTAAGTTTGCAACCCGCCTAGATTTACTGGTCTTGGATATATTCGTGGGCGACAGGATACGCTTAACATCACATGAACTGTCTTCTCGTTTGCCTTCCTATGACAAAAGAGTATTAGAGGTAGGATTAATAGCGAATGTAATGTTTAGGGTACGTGTACAATGAGTGGAGCGGGCGCAGGAACAGGTGGCGCGGCGTTGTACGGGATGTCACGCGGCGAAAGCGCTCAATCTGCCCGCGCGCGCGCCTTCGTAGAGCAGCACCGAGCGCGGTTGCTGCACATGCAAGAATCGCAACAGATGCTTGTTTCACCTGAGGTATAAATGTCATTCTATAAAATGTTAAGCGAGACAAGTATACGAGCTATTATGGTTTATTTAAATAGTAGTAAATTCACATATGGATTTAGTCCATTTAAAATATGGAGAACACTTTGGCAGGTGTCAGATTGATAAGCATAACAATGTAAATTAAATAATTGTTACCGTAAAGAACTGTTTTACATGAGTAATCGACACAGATTCTATGTATTTAATAACTGGCTATTTTTCTATGATATACCCCTATGAGCATAGTGTATAAATCAATGAAGGGTAAAATTATTAAAATACAAATTATTTTCACACATCATTAGAATATATAAAGACAACTGTAGTAGAAAAACAAATCTATTAATATCGGTGACACTTACGATGTTTTTATGTTTTGTGAAATAAAATGACTGCCAACTTATTTCAATGTTTAAATATTGTATAATTTTGATTTTAGCACTTTCCACTTATAACTTAAATAAATACAATATTTTATATCTATTTATTAGGAATAATGTAGTTTACAATTAATTAAGGTAAATTATTTTATAAAAAGCAATTGATGAGCATTGATATACTTTACAGGTTATTTTGATACCGGTACCGTTAAAGCAAAGTTAATTTGTAAGGAAGTACGTGAAACCCTAAAGTGATTTTTTTTTAAATGGACTATAAGCAAAAAATTGTAGCCTACTTTAACACGAGGGTAGATTAATAAGTTAAATGCTTATCTGTTTTAAAACATCGCATTACAAATTATAAGTAGTAAAATTTTTAAAAATTATTATTCTAGGCCGCTGAGCAGCCTCAAACCGACCTCGGCTCAACTATAAATGCTCTCGTTTCTGCAACACCGCCTAATGTAACTTTGTTGCCGAGAGCCGATTATCATCATTTATATCATCCGACAAGTAAGTTATCACAATTATTTGAATTTATTTTAATTAGAACTGTGCTTTTAATGAGATCTTTTTATGTTTTAGGTCAAATGGGCTCAAGCTATGGTACAAATAAAATAGTCACTTCTCAACAAAGTCCAATGTTGAGCAGACATCTCCACGTAAGTGTGTGTTTTGTAGTTTTCTTTTACCGAGTAGCATTATTGCATAAGGCATTTCAATATGCAGTTAAACATTGCGTCACCACATTTACAACAAAAATTTGAATGTTATTCAGCCAACGTTTTAATCAAATCTCTCCAGTCGTGATGTGACGATATCTCACGTACTGTGACCTGCGATGTAGAAAGAGTGGGCATGTTTGATACCTATCATTGACTACAGGGTGGCGGAGGAGGCGGTTATGGGCCAAGTGTTTCTGGCGTATCAAACGTGTCCGGCGTGTCGGCTGCAGCACTGCACACGCCCGTCACTCCTCAACCTTACCACCGTACACCTCGACCGCATCTCGGTAACTAGTCATATTAAGTTTACAGCTTATTTCATTATAAATATTCTTCTTCTTCCGAACATGAACAAGTCCAATGATAAAGCCAATTTATTGGTAAATTTAGTAATAAAGTGTCATTACAATAACAGAACTGCATGATACGTTCTTACAATTACATAGAGTTGTTCATGAGCGCTCAAACTAAGTATTCTAGTAGTCGGAAATTGCGCTGGTGCGATCTTCCTTCATAATCAATTTTGAAATTTAATTCTCTCGTATACAGATAGATCAAATATGTAGTTTATTTTATGACTTTAATATTGTAGATGTATTAATTGAGATACTATCTGTTTATGATTGCTCGCATCGATGTGTTTATCAGAAATTAATATGTAATTGAAACGTAATCCCCTTACTTCTCAGCAATTGTTTTAAAAAACGTGACCATTTGTGTGAGTGTTATTTTTGTATAATCAACAATATGGGTTGAGGAGCTGTATTATATTATATTAGTTACGTGATATATCCTCCGTAATCAGTCTGATCCAAGGTTTCTATAGTGCGCTTACGCATACTAATGTTTTTTTTAATATAGATATAGATTTAATGAATCTTACTACCGAAAGCATGACGTACGAGCAGATACTACTTAATTCTTCAGCATGCCATGTAGATACGAGAAATATAACTAGCCTCGACCATTCTAAAGCGTCATAAGATTATCGAACTAATTGCATGATTATTGGCTTTTCCCAAAATACTTTGTAAATGCGACGGGTAGAGGTAGCCAGTTAGATAGTTTTAAAATTCCCAGATGCCACGCGTAGCACCTTAATATCCCGGCGGCCTCGAACTTAAATTCAGGAAAATGCACTTCGTAGATGTGGGTGCGTTTATACGTGGAGAGAGCGCCGCAGAGTAGGTAGGTTCGTTCGTTGAGAACAGAGGTTCCGTTTATAATAGGCGTGTGTGGCAGTGGGCGGCTACTATGAGGAGAGCGAGTATTGCGGCGAGTACGTGCGGCGGGCTGCCCACGCGCAGCACCCGCCGCATGCGCCGCACCCGCCGCACGCGCAACATCCGCCACATCCGCCACATCCGCCACATCCGCCGCACCCGCCGCACCCGCCTCACGCGCCCCATGGCTCGCCGCACGACCACATCCCATGTGAGTACTACACGCGCTCTACAGCCGTGTCCCCCTCTGCCGTCCTGAGAAGATTTAGCCTAGCGTAAGTGGGCCCGGCACTTACGACTTCGTATATTATATATATAGTGTTCGATTTGGTACATGGTACTTAACTTAAGATCTTTTTATTCCTTTTTTCTTAGGACGGTACGTTCGATCGAGAATATTTTATCCATTTAATGATTTTAAACTTATTTTGTGTTAAGATGTTCTGTTTCTATAAGATTAATTGCTACAAAATGTTTAATATAATAATTAAAGTTTAAAATGCGAATGGATAAAATATTGTGTGACAATGCTTGCTGTTCGACTGTACACTCGTGGAATAAAAATTTCTTCTTTTCGTAAAATCTCTATTCTGATGACATTTTAATAGAAGTTTCATTCATTTTGCACTATTATGTAATGGTTTTTTGTCTTCATTTACCAGCGTTGAATGTTATATGTTTTGTTAAATAATTTTTGTGAAATAATGTTTATAAATAACCAGGTCCTTATTATTTTGAATCAATTTTATTATTCCGCGACTGTAAATTTTCGAACAATCGTATCTAGGTTTATTACAGAGTTACAATATCTTATTACTTGCTGTATATTTTAAAATTTCTAAATATATTAATAATTACCTACAAGTTTAATATTTAACCTAACACCTAACAGGATGAATTAATAATTACTTTTTAAAGTAAAATAAAATTGCATTTGCTACATTCCATCTAGCAAACTGGCATTCTTTAGAATTACATAATGTGCTGTAATCTATATAGAAATTCAGTTTTGTTGGATAGAACATTACTACATACAAAGTACAACAATAAATACGATTTTACTTAAAAAGTAAGGTAAGACTAGTAGATCTTGTAGACATGGTAATTTGATATCGAATGAAATATTGCATGTTAAAAATTACGCTCGAACTATCGCTATTATACTTTCTCTATATTTAATTAATATAAGTATTACATAATGCATTCTTGCAGATATAAAGCTGGTAAAATATACACTTCTGGATCAGTCTGTATGATAATCTTAGATATTTTAGTTTAAAATGAACAATTTAAATATATAGTTAAATTTCAGCTGAATTATCGTATTGACCATTACTCAATACTAATTTATTAGAATACATTTGGGGTTTAATAAAGTGTAATATTTTATGTGTGAGCTTATAATGATGAAGTAAATTAATATAGATATGGGGGGTTCAGCAGGGGGCGGTGGCGGCGTCAATGCCGGCGGCGGGACTTCAGAGTACGTACGCAACGAGCTACGCGCCGTTGTGGGCGCGCGCTCAGCCCGCCCCGATATGCACGCAGTTCACGCGCCTGAACTAGATCCCCTGCTCACATTCGACATGCCCGCACCAGGTTAGTAACATAATGGTAATTCGAATTTAAATCAGACTAGAGAAACTAATGCAAAATTATATTTATATTTTTTTTGTCTTTGTGTGACTGTAATTAATGTCCACGTGTGTTTGATATTAGTCGAAAAGTTTACTAAATAAGAAACGGCCGAATTAAAATAAAAAGCTGGTCAAGTATGAAATATAAATAAAGCCGGTGGTCGATGCTCTTGTCCCTTAACTGATATTTACACAAAATTTGAGAGTTCTAATTTTATATAAGAAAATTTTAAAAAACATTTGACATTTTCATTTGAAAGAATTGTTACTTAAATTTAAATTATTCTAAATAATAAAAAAGACTTGCATTCGTTTTTCGTTACTTTTCAGTACAATTGTGTCGTAAAAGTTTTAACATAACATTTAAGAAAATTGAAATATAATGATAATAGTTTGACAATAATCGATATTGTTATCATATTTCAATTATCTTATTAATAGTTATAACGCGATTGTAAACTTTACAATATAATTAACCTTGTATATACACATAATACTAATAATTTCTAGTCCATTAACCTATGCTAATAATTCACGTTTCATATTAAAGTTAATTCAATTGTCTATTTCGACGTTATTTTGAAATCAAAAATTGTAGGAATAGCATTTTAAGCCTGCATAATGGTATTATTAATTGGTACAAATGGCCATATTTTAGTTTTATTAAATTTAATTTCAGAGGCCAAACCAAAGTCGTAAGTTATAAAAACTTATCTATAATAAACGATTATCATATGAAATTAATTTATCGGAACTCTTCTCATAATGTGGGTATAACAGAAAAGCGTTTTAATATCTCATGTGGGTGATGAACTGTCCACACTAGTCATGAAATTATGATCTAGAGTTTAAATAATAAATTTACATTGAAATAAAGATTCATTAATGAAAGAGATTCTCTTTCATTGCAAAATAACAAAGTTCAATTGAACTTTTTAAATAATGAACTGAGTAGAGATGATTTGAGGTTAATTTGATTTTACGTGTTAGCTCAACCATATGACATCCATAAATACTCAATGATGTGCTGTCGACCTTGATGTCGTATGTAATAGCGACATTTTTATGTCGAATATTATTAGAAGTAGAAATGGGAACTTATCATGACTTTTCCATATATGAACCGTGATATGTAAATCGGACAACTTTAAATTTTTTTGAAAACCCTTTCACCCATTGTCTACTGACTTTGGTTTTTTATTTTTATGATTTCTTTCCCAGACCAACGAAAAACATGCTTATATAAATTAGAAAAGTTTAAAACATGTAAAATAGTCTTCGGCTAGACAAGCTGGTCCGTCAAAACCAATGTACAGTTCATTTTGGCCTTTTGAAAAACCAGATACGATTGTGTAAACAATATAGTTGCTTTAATGCTTCGACTTAATACTGAAAAAATTTTAATCAGTTTATATTGCCCACGTGTGCAGTTCAATTGAAAAGGGAAACATCATTCGCCTTCATTAAATAGAAAACCTAACAATTAGCTCAGCACCAATCAGCTCTCTAAAAATTATTTTATAAGAAGAATCAATGTATATGAGTTATAAAATAATTAAGTATTAATTCTCTCATATATTTAACTTCTAAATAATAATTAAGTTATTATAAGAGTTACTTTCAATTATATTATGTTAATTACATACGTACTAAGTTACAATAAAAAACTTTGCGGTGTAAATTTACTAAATAAACTTTTCCATTTTACATCAAGTACAGTATTTAGAATCTACACAAAAGATAAAGCGCATCAATACCATTGAGATTACTTTATTAACTATGGTTAATGATCTTTTTTTATTAATCACGGACCACTATCCGTCTAAAACTGTAAACCGAATATAGCAACACTCGCTTTAATGAAAGATCTTTATCATACCACAGACTAACGTATATAAATGCCATGTGCGTTGTTCTATTTTCACATAATAATATTTTTAAGTAACTAACTTTAATGTGCTTTTACTCACAAAATTGTTCTAATAAAATAAGTCATGATTTTATTCCCGATATTAAATTCCAAGTCATATTTTGAACAAAGTGATTTTTCCTTAAAAATGAAAACATTGGAAAAACTTTGTATCGCCACACAACATTCGATCATGATTATTCGTAAATATGCGCCCAAATTCAGATATTAACCTTACCTTTTATTTATTGCTGAAAATAAAGCAAAAGAGAAGGGTTGGTCACTGCCAATGTACCCTGTGTACGTATGTAGGTGGCGGCAGTGTGGTGGGGGGCCGACCGACTTCGGCGTCGACAAACACGTGGAAGTCGCAACAGAGCACACCGGTAAGCCTGGGACGCGACCAGCGAGATTTAATCATTTATTCACACAACACTACTTTTCTACTATAGGTTTTTCATTATTTTTTCGTAGAATACATAATTATGATTATTATGTATTGAGTCTGCTCTGCTGCGTGTGTTGTCGAACGATCATTTTGATTTAAATAGGCTGATTAAAGAAATGTGCCAACGTTAACCAAATTACGAGAAATACTTGTGTTGCCGAACACGACCGACGGCAACCTCGATCACTGTTTTGTGTCCCACTTCAACTTTGATTGATGGTCAGTTTGGCGCATTTCTAGGTTTATTGATGAAGCTTTTGTGATGTGATACCTATACCTCATTCTAGTTTTGACAGTTCTCTATTATAATAGAATAAATTTATTGATTATTATAATATACAGTCATTTGCTTTTTAGGTCTTGTCTTAAAATAATATCAAATTTCTGCTTGTAAAAGGAAAATGGGGTAATTCGCATGCGCTATTGGTGGAGGTGTTTCAGGACTGTAGTTTCAATTCAGAGAGTTTTATGATTTTGCCAATAGATTGCTTTGTTTGGCTTCTGAAATAATTTCATAGCATACGAATTATTTCGTTTGTCGAGTGCAGTTTTTTAGTATTCGATAAAATCTGATGCATGTTATTTAATTATAAAAAAAAAAAACAAAACAAAGGAGCAAACAAATAATTACATAGGATTCTTGGTGTCCTATCTAGGGGAAAGGAGGAGTTTATTACAAAATTTGTTACTTTTAGACAAAAATAATTAATACATTTTTGTTTGTCAACACAGTTGATATGTACTGGAAGTATCATGAGTAGGGCTATTTTGTCTTTACACGTCTTTTCAGTGGCTTTTATATAAGCACTCATTCTGACTTCTATATTTATTATAAATGGAAATTTATGGTTCATTCTTCAAAACAGAATGCAAATGGCAGCTAACTAAAATTGAAGACACCATTAAGAAAAAAAAATGAATTCTACATTGTATTCTATGATTGTACACTCTAACCATTTTTTTTATTTAAACTAAAATATATATTTAAAAATGATTGGGCCAGTACCAGAGACTTTCAGTATACGCTATGAAGTTACTTCATGGTAAAGTTTTACTATTTTGTTTGTTTAAATATACAAATTTTGGCTCCTCTTACTCTCTTTTCCTAAAAGAAAATCAAACAATAAATCGTTTTATAACGTTTAGAATAAAATGCGTTCCACACCTGATGATAACAACAGTCCATTTCATTAAAATGCCTTTAAATAGCACGCTTTCATTTGTCATATAAACCCTTTAAATCTTAATTAGTTCTCTCGATCATTGACGATCATTATATTATTTGTAGCAAGTAATCTAATCAAATAGAAAGGGTATTTAAAAATCAATTGAAATAAATTATAACTTATTTTCTAACTTGTAATTTGAAGTCGGCTCTTTAAATATATAGAAATTGTTGTAAGTTAATATAGGACACCCAGACTGTGCTAAGCAGTGTTGACGGACAGTTGACTGTACCATTCTGATCGAGCCATATGACAGCCTATGAAAAGGGTAATTGTGATATAGTAAAACCAGACTAATGTTATAACTTGTATATCGTCAGAGTATTACGGAGGCGGGCTCGGTGGCGGGGGCGGCAGCGGGCGGTGATGAGACGCAAGCGGCGGGCACGGGTTCGAGTAAGGCGTCGTTGCTGCAGAAGCTGCTGTCGCAGTGACGCGGTCGCACTGTACACACCTCCTTGGTTGCATTTATGCGTCGCGAGCGACCTACGACAGCCGTCGTCCACGAGACCTAGATTCCACCGAGCCGCGGCCCGACGGGCTCACACCAGCGCATCCTCGCGACGAGACCGGCTCGCTTGTACGTAGTGTAGTAGTGCTAGTGATATTCGACCGTGGCGGAGAACGGTGATCGCTCCACCGCCACTGTCATAAGTTCTGTGAGAACTCTTTGATATTGATTCTTAGATATCTGTATCTATGTATAGTTTATAGTTAAATAAGTAATATACGACGGTAACTTCCTGTGAAGGAGTAAAAATACGGGATTCGCAAAATGTATGAACGTTTCCTACGCATAATTTCCATTTACTGAATGCGACACAGATATACCGCGTGCAATATTAAATACAAATAAAAACACATATTTTTGGCGTTGTAAACGTTATGTATTATAGTATGAAAGTCAGATGTTACCTGTTATGACAAAATAAGATGTAGTATTGGAAAGTTTGTATGCGTTAAACTTGCGGCTCTGTCGTCGTCTAAAGTTCATTTATGAATCAATAATATTTGAGTTTTATCGTATTGTTTAATAACTTTAGACACACAGAGTCCAAGGAGTTTCATCTTGTAAATAAAGTGTTGTTAAATTATAACTGTTGCTTTAGTGTAAATATTTTGTTAAAATATACTTTTACTGTGTTTCTTATGATATAATCTTACTGTAAAATTAATTTACATTTATTTCTTTAATTATGTTTATACGAAAGTTATTTTGTACATTTACAAGATATTCTCATCGCTTACAAGAATTTTGTTTAGCTTGTTTTTGTTGCTTATTAATGTTTAAAACATAGTAGATAGCACAACGCATTCAATTAACACAAGAACCATGTCACTTATCAAATATGCTTACAGAATGACAATTCCATTCTTTTTCAAACACAATACATAGGCGAACTTATTTTAAAGTTTGAAAAGAAACACGAACACTAAACAATACATACATTAAAGTTAAAGCTGTTCTAAAATGCAACCTTAAGATTAGTAACATAGCTCTCTGCCACAAATCTTTAACATCTCGATTTCTACCGCTTCACTTCAAAATCTTTTTATATAGACAATTCGTTATCTGAATCAATATAATACTATTGGCACCTAATTACTATATTTTGGTTTTAAATTCGTTTGTTTATAATAAAATTATACTATATAGATTAGTTAGTGTAGGTAAAATGACAACAATATATGCACTGTACGATTTTAACTGTGCAAAGATTGTCTCTAAAGATCTAGCGTTCTTGTCCCATTCATTGATGGACTTTAGTTTCAATTACAAAGTTGGTGTATGAACCGGTTAACTTCCCTATTTCTTCCATTATTTTTTATAAAAAGGCTTACTTTTTCTATCAAAGATTCCTCCATTTGGGTGGCAATTGGTTAGTCTGGTTTATAATTTAGGTTGATCAGCTGAGCTTAAATTTACAGTACATTTCATAAAGTACTCTATAATGTAAGTCTTAATAATACCTTATGTATTTTAAGTGAAAGGAATAATGAGATATCCTACATGTACCATCGAAAGTGTGAGGTCTTAACTTACTCTACTATTAATTGTAATTAACGTAATATAAGCATCAGTAATAATAATTAATGCGATCAAAGATAAGCATAGTTTTGTACTCCAAATACACAGATTAATTAGATTCGCACAACAAAGCATATTAAGCATCATTAATGTAAGAGTGATCATGTCTCTTCTTACTTTCCTTTTAAATATTGTGCGAATGGGACCACGGTATTAGAGCGGCGCGATCTTGACAAGTATATACAAAACTTATACGTTAGCTTCACACTTACAAGTGCTTTTTAATAGACATCGTAAGAATGGGATTTTTCATTATTTCAATTGACTCGAAAAAATTTCGCTTTCGTCAATCACTACTTTGTTTTTTTCAATCTTAAGATTTATTCCGTGCTGCATTTTCTATAACTGAAACAATTGTTGGCGTTTATTGGCAACATGTCTATAATCATCATAGTAATTTTAAAATTACATTATATACGTTCACATTTAATCTTATTACACAAAGGGCTACCAAAACTTGTTGCAAACAATTTGTGTTGACTTCGGCTTCCACTCTATCTCCTCCTAATATTACAATTTAAATACATCGTAAGTAGCAATATTCTGGACTTACCACCCATAGTTGTTAGTATATAAATTACAATGTGATGTATTATACCTACCTAAAGATGAACGTACAAATAACAAATAGAATACCCAATAAACCAAAATAAAGATGTAAGCTGAATAAGAATTATAAATATTTTTGTACCTTTAAAGTATAATAGTTCTGATAAAATAGACTACTGACCAATCTAATTTGTCATCAGGGGCTTAAAAATGACTAGCATTTTTGATAGTGAGATAAAGCTTTATAATATCCAGTAAAGGTAGCATATTACATTTCATTCCATTTGTTTTGTTACGGGACGAGAGTTCCCCGGTGTGTTGTCCACTATGTAATACCACAGTCTAAAGAGTACAAGTACAAGCCTTTTTAGGTATCTATGAACTACCATAGGTGACGTTTAGGGAATCGAGTCGTTTTGTGTATTTACAGTAGTAAATCTGTACATACGAAATCACCTCAAAGTCATATACCGCAATTTTTGATGGCACAACTTGTAAAAAGTCTCAAGAAAAGATATTTTTTACATGTTTATAACGAAATAGTTAAAAGATTAAAGTGCTGAATAGACGTCCATTGATAATAATGGTGTCCACAGGTTTTAACGAATAAAAACAGTCTGGGTGCCTGAAATATGAATAATAAAGTATTTTTTCAAAATCAATTTAATAATAAATAATTGGTATAATTCATATAACATAGACATCAGTAAAATATAAGTAAATACGTTGATAGTATGTATTAAATTCTTACAAATACAAACGCATTTCTACGAGAATTTAAAAGTACATGGCCTTTTAAGAATAAATATGGAAACCAGCAACAATTGGTGATAGAGATAGCCTATGCTTCGTATAAAGAGAACGCAGTATTTTTTAATATATTGTTGTATAACAAAAAGTTTAAATGATATTCAATCCGAATGCTAATTGCTTAAGAGTTTTCGTTAAAAATTTATCAAAACTCTTACAATTCGTAAGAAAAATTGCTCTAAGCTAAAATTATGAAAAAGTTTTATAATCATCCACACTCCCGGCCCTTAGTATCGACAGCTACGAACAATTATTTCTTTGAATTAAATATATGAATGTTGGTAAATCGTAAATGAAATTTTAGCTTAAAACAACGCCACCTACACTAATGTCTTGAAAATAAAAATATTCATTGAGACAATATTTCAAAATCATCGATATTTTTTCTTCTAAGATGTGTATATTGGTACATCTCCGAGGCCCCATAGGTGGTATTGATGACACGCATAATTATAACTTGGTAACACCAACGGTAAGAGGGATAGTAATTAAATTGAGTTGGGTTTAAAAAATCATCAACGAATAATTATTCCTATATATAAATTATATTTTGATATAGTATGAGAAATTAATTGTTAAATTGGTCTTTAAAATAAGAAATGTTACTCAATTTTCAAATTTAATTGTGTAATTTAGAAGATAAATAATAATTATCTTTGTGTAATCAATTTATACCTCATAATGAAACCGTGATCCTTAGGAAGAGGATGATAATAATGTTGCGAGCTGCTCCGGTGAAACGAAATACCTAGTTGATAAAGTAATGCTGTGCATGTGTTAATATTAACTTCCGTTTGTACTTCTATAAATCCTCCCGTCTTACAATATTATTGTATTGAATTGTGAATATCGCTATTATTCCCAAATGTATCTATTGTTGTTACTGTAAGAATTATTGTCATTTCAAAATTCTTAGAGATTTGTCGATAAGGGCATCATAGATTTAAAATATTATATTAAAATTCAAAAGATTTGTCTATGTATTTCGAAATGTTATATAAATCGGAATTTTACGTAAGTAATTGGAATAATGATTATTTTTGCATTAAGGTTTATATATTATCTATTATTATATATCCCATCACACAGAGTAATAACATATTAATGGAAATTTAAATTAATAGGGGTCCAAACTCTCCATCCAATGTTACAGCAGAAATAATTGGACTGTATTTTATATGTGATAATTGTGTTTAATTTAAACAAGAAATTACTCTGTGGACATTGGGACTAGAGATAGCACTACTACTGAAACATTGATGTGTACGGGAATCTTTGTTTCATAAGGAAAACATAATTAGTGTAACTATAATAATCGCGTTCTCCCTAACATCTAAACTAATTTACGTCTCATTAAAATCAATTTTATGTACTTCCTCTGTAGATGATGTGTGATAAATATTTATAGTAAGATGACAGTCGCTAACACGATGAGGTATAAGAGATCCCGTACAATATTGATTTTATTTTTTGTATAAAATCATGCCTCGTGTCTTGGCCTGTCGTCTGTGAACAGGGGTATTGTATTGTGTATATTCATTTAGGTGTAACACTCCGCTGTAGATAACGTTATACGGAAAGCTAATTATGTTTTTCGAAATCCTTAAACGATATTATTGGCCAGCGGCGGAAAGGATTATTGCCAATACGTGCTTTATTGTAATATGAAATAAAAATATTTGTGTCAAACACAGATTTACGGGTGGGTTATATTTGTCAGCTTTAACATATAATGTAATACCCAGTCTTAAGCAGACTCAAACTTTATTTAGTGTTGAATATGACTAGTCGTTTTCGTAGGCAGTAATCTTTTTTGCAGGTGGCAGTTACGTCTGTGTTATTTAGTTCATCAGATGTTAGTTAAGAGCCCCTTTGTGTTGCTGTGCTTTTCAGAGCATTGTATGTATGTTTATAAATTGTACATAGCTAAAGTACATTATATTTTTACGTCTAGAATACACAACCAAAGTTGTTATTGAAGTGATGGTTGATTTAATAAAAAATTGATATAGGTCGTTATGTTTATCTTTTACTAAACAAAATTACGTCGTTGTACCAGTACACGATGCTCTTGTGGATTTCTTTAAGCCACCACTCTGATATTAATTGAAACGAATTTATTGGTTTGACATAAAATCCGACAATGTAAAGCAAAATATTAAGACTAAGAGTTAAAGCAGAGAATTAATGTGTAGCTTTCATATTTTTTGTTCCTAGTAGCTCGTTCCGATATATTTACGATGGTAATTGTCAATTACTAAAGCCGATACTACTTATAAAACCATGTATTCGAATCGAAAAACATAATTTTATTCATTAATTATAACAGGCGTTTAAGTACATTACATTTAAGTTGTATTTTTTTGTACATTTTAGATTCGAAAATATATTAATATCTAAATAAGAGTGGTTTCAATTTAAATCTCAACCTAAAATTGATAAGATATTTCAGATAAAAATAGTAAAGAAGTCTTGAAGATTTATCTATCGAGTGCACTCGTTATGATCTTTCCATCTTATCTTGTTTCTAATTAGAAAAACCTTTGTGTTAAACAATTTTAAACACGAGGAGGAAAGATATATTAAAACAAGAGATAAGCGTAGAAATAATATCTTCAAGGAAAGTAATTTGTTTTTCAAGAAAAGTAGGGTTTTCCGTTAAAATGTTTATCCTGAATACCATTCTAAGAAAGATTTATTAAAATGCAAATTTTTACAAAGCAACGTTGTTATTGTCTTTTATTCTCACCAGAAAGGTTAATAAGACCTATTAACAGCGCAAAGTATAAGGTAATATGGGGTTAATTTTATTACACATGCTTGAATTCAGTTGTGTCCGAGTCGTCTATGAACTCAACACATATTCTCATTTTTTTTAAATTTGGAATATTATCACAATGATAATTTGTTGGCTAATCGGAGTCATTACAACATCTTGTGTTTTTTTATGGATCATGAGATTAAAAATGACCGTTATTAAATGGATCCGGCGATGTTTTTGGTTCCAGAAGGATATAGAGTCAGATGAGAAGGTGAGTTATTTTTATTTACTTTAATTTTTTTATTTCCAAATGAAAATTCTGCATTTATATTATAAGCCTTATTAAAGCCTTAATATTTTGTCAAGATTTTGCATATTGAAGCAAGTTTTTATTATGGAGGCATTATTTTTCATTAAAAGTGTATTTTCAAATTTGTAAATTTTTTAATGAATGGTATAAGATTCTAGTTCATAAACTTTATTACGTAAGAGAAGAACTATTTATGAAACGCTTTTTAAAAAAGGCTTAAAAGGAATCGTTTAACATTATCCTATCCTACGAATATT
>JAOSYY010000014.1:6234992-6245891 GCA_025727935.1 Hebomoia glaucippe | reverse complement strand
AGAAGAACTATTTATGAAACGCTTTTTAAAAAAGGCTTAAAAGGAATCGTTTAACATTATCCTATCCTACGAATATTATAAACGCCAAAGTTCGTCAGAGTATATAGATGTATGTTTGTTACTCATTCACGCAAAAACTACTGAATGGATTTTGATAAAAGTACAAAAATATAGCTCACATATCTGAATCATACATAAGCTATACTTAATTAAGATAATGCGATACGAATAAAACGGCGCAGGACAGCGAGTCTACCATAAGTGTAATTGCGGAAATTGAAGCCTTGTAATTGTACCTTAAAAAACACCACAGATAACAGTTTTAATTTGTTAAAACGTATCTACGCTTTACTTTGACCTAGTCGATTAATTTACATTAGGTATGTGTGGTACCTATCGACGCTGAATTAACAATTAGTTGCAATTAGCATACACACGTAAGTAGTAAGTATGGGGCGATAAACAGTAATAGAAGGATAAGAATTTATATATCTTGATAGCGAGTAGGTACTTTCAAACGACATGTGTGAAAACGTACCGCCTTTCTGACGTAACTATATAAAACCTACCAACTGACTAATGAACAATCTTCAGCAAACTACTCGTATTAAATAACTGTTTAATTTTCTTAATTTAAGAAAGAACATTTCTACGTGCATTCAAATTAATAAATCCAGTTGGAAGGACCCATTTAGGTAGTGAATTCTGAATTTAGAACATGTTTACATGATGTTTAACAGTTTTTTCTTATATTTTTTCGAGAAAAGTCTACTTATTTTTATTTTATTTCCGCTTCATTCACTCGGTTAAGTCTACAAATTTATCAAACTTCCATAAAATAATTTATATACAATCAGAACTAGTATTATGACGAATAATTAAAATTTAAGTATAAAAATCAATTTAATTATAAAATCTCAGTTATAGAAATTATTTTCATAATCAATAGTTTCGAAATCCTTTTCTTAATATCTGCACCGTTCCAATATACTCTAGTTTGTATATTTAACATAATTTCGTATATTTCATTAAAAATAGGTATATAGTAGGTATATTACTAAATACATATTTCGTTTACAACCGATGTCTTCCAAATCATTTTCTTCATTTCTTAAATTTCCTAATATTAATTTTATAGTGAATAACAAAGTTATTATTGTTCGTCTTTCAAATTACATAATTACCTCTATACCTTCCAAGTTTTATTTTCATGCGATTGTTAGAAGTAGGTCTTAGTACTTCTTTAATGTTTGATAGTTTATTACTCTATAATATAGAGTCTATATGAAGCGAATTGAATCACATTGAAAAAAGTTTGATTTCGAATCAACGGAATATATTTTAATTACATATTTAATATTTTTTTTTATAATTTTTCATCTGAATCTATTATAGACATTGGACGCAATCGTCATTAAATCGAATAGATAACAAACAGATCTATTCATAAATATATATAAGTATTATTTAACTCTATTTTTTTATCTGCTTAATATTTGATATAACAATATTAAATTTGCATTAAGACCGTTCTAGGTTATATGAAAGTAACTCGTAAAATTACAACCATAATACAGCAGCAGCTGGTTAGAGGGACGTGCGTAGTACCAGGCTTGCCACCCGGGCCGGCGCGACTCGGTAATCCCAATTCCCAAATGTAGTCCCCACTCGAATGCCTCTTCGTTCGCACGCGTGCCGATCCCGAACCCCGTTATCCTCCTTTAACTACCGCGTACGTCGATAAATATTAAAATATATTGCGCGTCTTCGTAATGAATCGTTCGATTTAATTAAAAAAAAATTGCTAAAATCGGACTTACTTACTCCTTGATATTTAAATATACAGTGCACCTGATACTACGATTTAGAAGATGCCCTGGAGTTGTCCCTGGTCTCGAGATCAACAACGTACTGTTGACATCAGTCCACCTTTAGAGACAGTTTCGCAGGTTGGTTCAACAAATTCATATCACTAACATTTTTAATTAAAGATACATAAAAAAGTAAATAATCACAATAAAATCTACGTTAGATCATGTTCTTTAATCTATTAAAAGTCCAAATTCAATTTGCACCTATATTTTTGTTGTATATTTTATATGATTTTCCGCGGCATAAATTTGTTTTCAACACAACTATCGCAAGTTTATTTTATGTATACATAATGTGCTTCTAATTATCATCAATTGTTAATAATTCTAAATTTTTGATTAATTTATTATTAGAAACGTTAATTTCAAGCATCTTCTTTTTAGCATAGATGTGAATCCTTAGAAAATATTAAAATAACTACTAAACAGATAAAATAAGATTAAAATATAATCCTAACTAATATAAAAATGAGCAGCCTTTGAATTATTAAGGGATCGTAAATGTTAGATAAAGTTAGTCATCCATTAGTAGTTTTGGTCATTATGTTTAAAAGATATAAATGTTTTAAGAGATTCTTCGGTCCAATAAAAATGTGTAACTTTAGGGTTCAATAATAAAATTTGAAAAAACATGCTCTCTGTCGTTCTTGTATAGCTGTAGATAATGTCATAAATTCTCATATTTCGATACAAAAGAATAATAATAATTGTTTGGAGTAGTTACTCTACATTTTGTTAAACATTCATGTTCAGCAAAGTTCAAAAATAATATAAACTCATAATAAATCATAGAATAGTTTTGCATATATATTTCTATCTCACACAGCTTTATAAGTAACGTTACTGAAAGAATAGTCTGTTTAACTTAATTGGTGAAAAAAAAACTTTGTTCTACGATAATTGATGGAAGCGGATCAGCTGTGTTCTTCAACCTCAGTTACAAGGCACACGAGCCAAAGGTTGGTCGTATTCTGATCTCGTCTCATTAACAATTTTTTTAAAATACGCAACATTGCCTTGTTACGATGATATTTTATCTGTTTATCCTGTGTTAATTTGTGTTTCAAATTCATAATTATTTTAAATTGATCTTAAACAAAAATGAGCAAAGATGCCTTGGAACTGTTTTTGGGGATACAAAGCTCCTCCACCTGTATGCAGAGTCAGTGGTCCGTTGCATCTTCTTCTCCAGGTACCATATTATTACGATTAATTTTATTATTATTTGTTCGATTTTTAACGCGGTTAGAGCGACGAAGGACGAAAGGTTACGGTCATTTTGCAAGCAACTCCTACTTTTTCAAGAATTACTAGTACCTCATAATATTGCATAGCTTCGTAGGCATTTTACATCCTTTAGCGAGAGTTGCGAAAGGATATAGATATCCTTTTGATTTAATTGTAGACAATTTCCCATGCATTTAATCGTTTTAATGATAGCAGTGAAGCATACGTTGCCCGAAAGTACTAGTAAACGAAACTACTTGGTGACAACTGTAATGATTTTTTTGATGAGAAGATATATAGATATTATTATTATTATTTCAAGTTCCTTAAAAGGTATTAAGGCACTACATCACTGAAATATGTATAATGAGTATTATTAGCAATTTAAAAAATTACAAATAATTGTTTCTCACTTTAGTTTTATGACGATAATAGCGGATAAAGCATTCACCATTTTGAGACTTAACAGAATAATTTAACGCACGATGGATTTTACTTAATGTAGATGTAGAATTTAAACATAGTTCCTATTTATTATACTATCGCAACTTTAAACCATAAAAACAAGTACAAAAAATAAACCAGAAAGAATGGATTTTAAAAATACTTGACTTTTTGTTACTATTGTTGACTTCAAATGAAGTCGGAAAAATCAAAGCCAAGTGTATATACTCGATGTACCTAACTTTATGATACGTATCATGTTTTTGCATCATAAACACAGAGGGACGTTAAGACGTTTGACTAGTATGATGGGATAATAATGAAGTACGATGTTTCATGAGAGATTACATGATGGAGCAGGTGACGTTGGCCAATTATAGGTACTGGTGTATAGTTAGATTTTATCACAAAAAATTACAAAGTGGTCATCATGACCTTGTATTCTAAGCAGAGACATAGACTGTATTAAAATTTTAGTTTTATACAATCCAAAGGTTTATTAATGAGAAAATTCATTTACTCAGATAGGAGGAATTTACGCTGTTTTTGTGCGAACTTGCAAATAAAAATTAGGGCACTTTACAACTGAACGCACTGACACTTCTCGTAAGGTAAAATCGATGTGTGTTTAAGTACGTTGTAAAATAAAAATAACGTATACCTATATGTAAGAATACTTACAAAATTTTATAAGTAAAGATAATTATACAGGTATTTGCTATTTTTCTTGACACATTTTCACCTCGTCACTTGGCCATTGTTTATTCATTGTATACTTTTTGACTTCAATTGTTTATAACGCGTTTGAATAAAGAACAAAGAGAAAACTACGACATGAAATACTAAAACATATATTTAGTTATTATAGTCAAAAATAAACTATTATATGTGTACTTACATTGTTAGTGTTATTCCAATAACTAACGCATATAATTATAATTGTATCGTTCAAAGAATTACCTTATCTGCACATCTCACGTATTTGTAATAACTTTAATATTATTGCTCAGTCCATGGCAGTAAATATTGATAAGTTTGCCAGTGAACTAGAAGTTAAGCGCGGCTTCGCTTCAGCGTGAAGGCGCATAATCTTTGTCTTAAATCTGTTTCTTTAAGCATATCATCAATATTTAGATAATAGACTCATTTCTATTTGAGAAATAAAATCAGAAAATTAGAAGTTGCACAGTTCGCTAAACCATGCAACTCACTAATTTAAAATTCAAAATAACACTTCAGCTAAGATGAGTACTTGCAAATTCTAGTTAACAAACATCTTTAGCTTTTTACAATTCATTGTACTGTTATTTAACTATTGTTTTGTATGTATGACATCATTAGGTTGCCATAGTGAATGAAGTTAACGGTAGAATAGTAATGTGTTTAGGTGAGTTCGAACGTTGTCACACGCGCACCTTAAGGTCCGGAGCGTTGCGCAAGAACAAGTGCAGTGTGATGCGCCCACGGCTCCCGGCCTGAATGACCGCCTCATACAAACTACGCTGAGTTCACTGTCAACAAATTCAGCGGCATATCACATTATGGATGTATCAATGGCATTATTGTAATATCTTTTTAACTGTCAGTCCATTGCTGTAGTCGTAATTTTAAGTTGTTAAAAGGTTATTAGTACATGTATATTTTATTGTATATGGAGCATTGACGCGTACAACTTTTATACATATTCTCGAGACTGTACAGGGATCGTATAAATTGCCTACAACAAGCTTGTTGTTGTTTAGAATATATCTCTATCTTATCGATATAGAGCGTAAATAAATTAATTGGGAACATGTGAAGGGATGCGCGTGCGCTTGGCGAACGCTAACAAAAGCTGTCTCAAGTAGGCGGTGCTTTTGATCTATCTCTGTAATTATCCCACATTGTATGAAACAATACAAGTTTATTTCCTGACTTATAAATAAAACAAAGAAATATAGAGCAAAGAATAATTTATAATAATATGAAAAAATAGGGAATATAATTTAAATTAACAGCCTAAAAATCTTTGAATATTTAAAAATTTTGAGCAACATTCCTCTTTAAACAAGTTAACGTATAATCATAATGGTTGGGTCTTGGACTGTTTTGAACGGCAACCGCGGTGAGACTTTTTGAACGGATACTTGCGATGATTTACGGTGCATTCCTGCGGGAGCGGGTCTCTTGTGCCTGCTCGCCCCGATGGGAATCAGATTAATATTTATACGTCTGATGAGTGACAAACTCCTTTGTCAGTCGTACATACAATCGTGTATAGCTGCTTAGTGGCTTCTGTTGAGACGATTTGGGAAGGATTAGTCATCACTCGCATTTTTAAATTATGTCCACAATCTAAATATAACGCTCTGTTACGATCACAACAATGTAACGGTTGAAATAAACTTTTTACCGTCAACTTTTACAATAAATTAAGTTATTAAACTGTTGGTCAATAATACATTTCCCTGTTCTTACTTTAATTTATACATAGTTAAAGTAAAATAGTGATAGAGAGCGGATGTTGCACAAAACAGGAATTGCCTAAAGAGTGTGCTGAGTGTTGACCGGAAATGCAAGGGCCGGCACAGGTATATGTACCTACTTACTATGCCTCTAATGAACACAACAGGAGCGGCGTTCGCTTTCATTATGAGTTACTGCGCAATAAGTACTTGCTTTCAATTACCAGTCTAATTGAGAGTATTTGTATCCGTTTTAGAACTAAATATGTAGGTTACTGTCTACCTTGACCTATTTTAGTACTAGGATTGTGTTTTTAGCTAGAGCCACGATTATGATAGTGTTGTCGGTACTAATTCGATTAATGTCAAGCAAAAATGATACGGTCGACAAAAAAATAGTGGTTAGTAGTCGCAGGCAAAAATTAACTTGTCATATTTTCGTAGTAAATTCATACAATCAATATCATCGTCAATGGTATTTACAGTATTGAGCTTTTTCTTTTTCCTGTTTACTTATTTGCTGCCATAATCCAGTTTACTGAGACAATTCCACACTTCGATGAATAGACTATTACTTAATTCATTTCAAGAAACTCGGTCTCTATGTCATATAAAAAAATATTACGCAATATTGTAACAACTGTATATAGATATCATATTATAATTGTTAAGGACACACAGTTGAGGTATTTAATTTCGGATATAGTGTTACGTTGCTGAAATATAAACTATTCGCACAAAAACATAAAGCTTATACAAAAAATATCACGCTTCGTGAAACATGTCCGTGAGCAGCTGTTTGTCCAGTGTTCTGACACCATGAGCAGGGGCTCTTCATTTTAAGTGTACATAAATAAATTAGGAGCTTTTACTACTTAAAACTACTGATACCCAACACTACTCCAGGTATCTTATCAATACTATATTCAACTGCTTTAGTCGGCTTGAACCTACGAGTAATATTTAGCTGCATAATTGAGGTAGCATAAAGATCACACTATGAATCGAATTCCGATGAAAGTCATAAAATAAAATGTGTTCCTTTATGGGTACATAAACAGAAATGTATAAATAGCTTCGACCACCTGGTGTACTGTTCATAAGTTCGAGTGTTACAACATGATTTATGAGAGTTAAAGCTCAACACAATGCGACCGCAAAATAACCCTTGACTATTTTTCTAGCGAACAATTATTTAACCCGTATGGTTCAAGAGGCACTGTGGCGCAAATTAAAAGTTAACTGTGACAAACGGAAAGGTAAATTATTATACATACTTCTATAGTAAAAATGAATAATAATAAAAATAATGTTTGACACCATTTGTAAAGAGTAATGTTTAAAACGGTTTTACGTTCTATAGGAATATTTTTTTATTTTATTTTAACTGAATTTGTAGTATTGTGATTTTTTTAATAAAATTAAAATAGATATGAGTTAAAATAACATTTTTATCGTCTAACTAAAGTTATAATTAATGTTACAGATTCTTTAATGATTTTTGTTTGCTATTAATATAGCCTAATTACTAACTGTATAAAACCTGTAACAAGTAAAAAACATTAATTAAACCTCTTTTATCAGAGTGGGTCACATTGGACAAAATTTAAAATGTTGAAATATTTAGTGAAAAAAGTATAGGCACCACTAAGTCATCCCACGGGAATTTCTATTAAAAATGTTTATATAAATTTATTATATATTTTTGAAGTTCAACAAATTCGTTTGCAAATGCTTATTGCAGCAATCTCCACTTTTATCACCAACTATATTTTATTTCATTAAAGTAAGTTTTTTCTTATAATAATTCGAAAGTTTAAGCCTCCTTCACGATAATATTCTTTTAAATGAATTCACATCACTCGTTATAATATTATGTTGAAAATATTCAAACATTTCAAAACAGCCATTAAGTCGTTTGTATTAGGGTTATCACAATGCCAAGCGATTGGATATTTATAAAATATTGTATTGGTTCAATACGTTATTTATGGAATCGTAAATTTATTTAGAAATTCTTAACATAATTATATTGTAATTCGTTTTAAATGTTATTATATTGAAGCGTGAATTTGAATATAAATAATCTGCAGTTAATTTATATACGAAAAGTACGCCTAATACAGTTTGTATAGGTTAGTGACAACCCTAGTCATATCTGATACCGGTGCATTGGGGAACCACTGATTAATTAGAGCATCGTCGCTCTGACAACCGTGACGCAGAGTCGACCCACGACCGACCATTCTCTCACCACCACTCTTCATTCACTCCAATCGATGACACGCAAAGCCATCAACATGTCATTGCGGTGCGTAAATGAACATGATGTGTTAGGCGTTTAATCTTGCGGTTAAACCAAGTTTAACTTTGTTGCAAGCACTATTATTATTATAATAATTCTTAATGGTACAAGTTAGTATTAGTTATTTCCGCATTCTAAAATAAAAAGCTTTTATTAAAGTTTAAAAAGCTCTGTTAAGTATTTATTATATAAGTTGTTCATAATTAATTTACCGAATAGTATAATTTAAAAAATAATAACAAAAATGTATGCTTATTAAATTATTAATAAGAGTATATTTTAGAAACGTTAATTAATTTGATTTAATTAATCAGAAATATCTTTGAGTTTATTAATTATTTGTAGCATTTCGAATTTGTTTTAACCTTTCATATATATATATATTTATGTAGGTTATAACAATGAGGTTAAATATGTCCAAAAATAATAAAGCTTACTAAAGCATGTTAAATGATGTTGTTAGTCTTAATTAGATACGTATAAGGTTTTTAGACAAACCACGCCTATTCTGACTGTTCGCTCACGAATATGGACTGTCTAAAACTAGCGCTTTGAGTTTTATTGCGGTGTTTCTGGGTGTTTGATTTCATTTGTTCCCTTTTTACTTACAATTTAAAAAATATGAAATAATCACCGTTTGGCACTATGTGATTCATTTTGTCTCACTGCACTTCATATTTTCTACACTTGTTTTATCAATGAGCTAGAAGAAGTGTCTATATAATATTTAATAGTAATATTTTGTTACCATAAGTGACATTTGGAACAAAACCATTTGTCTGTAATATTCACCAGATAGAATTACGAAGATAGCTCGCAGTACATCATTCTACAATCTCTTTATAATGTCTGCCTGGCTCGGCTATCAGTATTAAATCTTGTTTCTTATAAACCATGCATTAACATGCACTTCGTCGTTAAAATGCAAGGTATCTAGAGTTACTTTACGAGCATTGAATCTTTAAATTAGATGCTCAATGTAGGTTTCTCTATCACGTTGCGCAAGATATCTGTCATGCCGTACGTATCTGTGTACACATGACGTCATTGAAGTTTCAACATTTTACAAACAAAGCCGCAAACCTTGCTCACCATTGTGCTCCCATTTCCAGAACATAGAATTTATTACATTTGTGTTCCCAAATTAACATATGCCATTGGAGATTTTATTGTAACGATGAACATTCCTTACAATTCAGCCGTCTAGCTGATTAAGCTGCCGACTGTATCTTACGAGCGGCCCGTATACGTCAAGATTTAATTTAATTGAAATACTCCATGAAATGCAACTAACGAAGATTAATTGAATTTTGATTTAAACTATTTAGTTGAACTGACGAATGTATTCAAACATTTTGTATTTGTTCAATGCTTTTACAAATTATTGCAATTTTAGGAATTATATTTTTATTGTATTATAAAAAAACGATATTTATTCAACATTGGCGTTTCAGTTACATAAAAACATACCTACATTCAGTTATTATACTAGTGCTAATTTTTTATTATACTCACAGCGTTAAGAAGTATATAGATTTTGTACCTATACGTCTTATGTACCTATATGTCCCGATATGAATTACTGTTTTCAATGACGGTAAATGAACTGAATGAATCACACAACCGTTACTTAATTACCTGATGAAGAATTTGTTTTTATTAAACAGACATTTATAATAATATAGTATAGGACGAGAATCGAACTCGAGACTTAACGATTCGACGGAACCACAGTGTAATATACATATAAGAAAAAACTCACAAATAGTTGTAGACTACTTTGTACAAATGTTAACATTAACGTTTGTCCTCATCGATTGTGATTTGATAAGTATTAAATACATTTTATATCAAAAGTTAAATCACATGTGTGGTCTGACTCGCTATAAATACTGAACCAAGTTGCTGTACTTACTTAAATACATATTAAGAATTTTTCATTATAAATATTGTACTATAAATACAGCGATTCACTGGTATTATGAAAAAGAACACGTGTTTTGTACATATGGTTCACTCTGTTGAGAAAAAGATTACAATTTGACTCAACATATACATTTTATTTCTCAAAACCTATCTGTTCTGAGTGCTTATAATATTTACAATGTGAAATTGTTATTATTGTGCTTAGATATCTTGGTTAACAACGCACGTATAGAGGATGAAAGCAGTTAGGTTTTGCGTTAACTTTCCCCTCGCTCCCTGTATAGGCGAAACCAATAAATCTATTGACACAAATACAATTGTCGTGACAATCATGATTGAGTTATTCGAGTGCTCCTCATGTCTAAATAATTATTATAGCGTCCACGCGATACATACTAGAATCATATAAAATGTCTTCGTTGTACATATATTTTATTAATCTATAGATTTAATTAATATTTGAGTTATTTTAATTTGATTTTTTTATTAATTTAAGTTCTTAGATAGGTATAAGTTAACTTTACCTCTGGTTTAATGGTAGGAAGAAATGGTAATTTTTAGTAGATTTTTAAATATTCTACCCAATTTTACTTTGGAGATAGTTGCTCAAATTTTGGCAAGAAATACAAGTAATACTTTGATTACAAGTTTTTCTTTAGAAGTAGAATTCCAAATTTTCGGA
>JAOSYY010000014.1:6221529-6232168 GCA_025727935.1 Hebomoia glaucippe | reverse complement strand
ATTATGCAAGAATTTTTTTATAATTCATAGCGATAACCAGCGCAATTGTTTTGTATCAAATGTTCTATTCCATTACATTCTTGTTACATAATAATGCATCAAAAGCTCCGCTGGCTTTGATTTATACATCTTTTGACATCCACGTAAACATTTTTTCTTAAGATTGTAACTTCCTTGTATCATCTTCTTTATTATACAAGTTGTCTTTCAGTTTAAGAAACCTAACGTTATTAACCTAAATTTTTGTATGATTAACTTTTCCAAATTGATGGTCTTATTTTTGTTTAAAAATATCGAAAGACGTGCATGATCTATTGTACTCAATATAGTTTATTTTATGTTTGTATATTTGTAGGTATAGAAATAATAGGAAAGATCCGGTATTATTGCATAGAAATTTGACTTAAAGATGAATATGAATATGATCATAGAAATTTGAATGAAAGATTTCTTAATTATTCAACTCATTCTTTTTGTCTGCCTTGGACATTTGTATAAGTCAGATTCTGGTATTGTTTTCTTTATCAGTCATTTGTACTTCCTTTGTATTTAAAAACACGAGAACTTCATCACGACTCTACCTTTGTGAAAAAGTACCTGTTTATTATTGCTGGCGCAGCATTTAAAGCTGTTATAACTATCAGCGGATATATAAATCTTACATAAATTGCTAAAAAATGACGCTGAAAACTCACAATCGGTGCCACGTTTTTGTTATTAGAATAAATATTGTTTTTAAGTGCTGTTTGATTAATTTGAAACTTTCACAGCTTATTGAAATAGTGAGTATTTCTTTTATTTATCCCTGACAATAATATTTTCTGTTACTATTTATAATATGATACGAAACAATGTAAATAAAATTAGTAATATCCAAAAAATATGGCTCATAGATTCAGTTGACCAGATCTTCAGTAAAATTCGATTCGGCTAATGGACTATGATGGCTTTATTGTGTCAATACGCCCTTTAGATTACCGAGGAAGATGCATCTTTTTTGTTGCAGTTTCGATTAAACGACAGCCGTGTATTGCACGCGAGGTATGCAGGTGCTAACTGTATACCACGTGTTCTTGAATATAATGGAAGGCAAAACAGCTGATGAAGCTGCTATAGGTGTTACATTACACTTTGCCAGATGTCGTTTTCTTAAAATGTATAATATGCACATAAACAAGTAATTTATGTGCATGTTAGTATTCAACAGATTCATAAGACTTTTTCCCATTCAAAAACGCGCCTAACTTAAATGATTTAACGAAAATTGTTTTTTTAATGTGTACTGAGCATTTGGTGCCTATATATACAATCTTTAGTGCCTTAATTTAAAGCCAGAAACCATATCATCTGCTCCGCAAATGGCGCCATTATCTTCGCGCCGCCTGGCGCGCGGCGCCTCTACAGACTGCCTGTACCAAATCATGACGTCACTGAACTATAAATGGGTGTAAAAGAGCAACGCGCTTGCCGAACCGTTAATTGTATCTTCTCTTATATTTAATATTTTTCATGTTACTCTAAGCTACTTCTCGGAGAACTATTAAGAAAACTATTGTGTTTATCTAAAATAGTAGGGTTAAATCAACCTGTCAGATTCAATTTACTAACGAGCGCGAAAACAGCTTCGAAGATAAGAGATCGTGAACCACGAGCAATATAATATGCAATTGAATACAAATTAACTTTATTGGCCTGGGAGCTTGTTCTAGACCCAGCTGGGAAGAAATAATTTATTTTATAACCCATTGTTCTGTCTATTATAATATTACGTGTGCTTGTAAATTGATTAGGTACTTTCATGCTGCATCAATCATTAATTCATAAATAATTTAATCCATTTTTAAGGTGTTAGAAAAATTTGGTTTTTACTCCTTCAATTTCTAATAAAACATAAAACTGTTTACGCTGCGAGTCCGTTATTTCTGCTTTTTTTAAAATACACAATTAGACATAAAAAGGTGAAACGAAAATGTAAAGGAACCATAATTTTGAATACAATGCGTACACGCAGCATGAATGATTTCGCGTGATTGCTTCCTAGTTCCTACCGCTGCGACCATTGTGCGCGAGGTGTCCATCGAAGAAAAGATTCGCGAGCAGGTAACGCATATTCCGTAATGGCCGTCACTATACCTAGGAACGATATCCCACTTAATGTCGATCGCGTGCCGCATTTATTTATTCATGCGCCTATATAGTCAATGATTTTTAAAGGTTCGAATATTAAAAATTAATTTCAAAGGTCACACTTCTCAGAATCCAATATTTATTTATGATATGTATGTTTTTTTTTATTTGTTTGCAGAAGGAAGGAGTTGCCCAGGCGCACGCATTCCGTAGCAAGACGTTCAAGAAACCTAGGTCCTGCCACTGGTGTCATCAGCTTGTACAGAATGGCTCATATTGCAGAGGTATATAATATTATATATAATATATTATATGGTGCAACCTTTGCAAATTCTTCAATATAATAAAATGTAATAACAACATTTGTATGCTATACTCGTATACACTTCTAAATATGATTTCGTAACTTTTTCAATAAATTTATATTTTTTCCTTTGTTGCAGTTTGTAAATATGTGTGTCATACCACCTGTGAAAGTAAGGTATGTTTAACTTAATTATTTGATTTCTGTAATTGTAATTTCTAAAAACGATTTTAACAAATAAGACATAGAGCGCCCTCTTTTGTCAAGTTCTTCTAAAAGCTTATTAAAGTTATCGTAAAATAATCGTTTGCGCAGTTCTTCGGCTAGGTTGAAATGAAATATTTTCTGCGTCAATAATAGATGGCGCTTTATTAAAAATTCTAGAGTTTACCTTTAGGGTTTGTCTTAGCTTATACAGTGAATTTTAATTGTAAATCTTGAAATTTCACAGTAATTCAAGATTAAACGTTGCTATAATATTTTAAAAAGGCACTGTAACTATATTTCCGTTGTTATATGGTTGTATTTAGGTTAAGAGAATAGATGGCAATCAGATATCACCTCCGGTCACGATTTCATTGTTTGCCAGCTATTCGAAATTGGACACTTTAGTTAACAATCTCACATAAGTTCTGATATTCTATTACGAATTGTGGCTTGTTATCGAAGATTTATCTGTTATTGACAGATTCGGTATAATTTATATTGAAATATTAACTACGAAACAAAATAATATTCAAAGTGCGACTCGCGCTAAAACGTTAAAAGCAATTTTTTTATACTTTCTTTTATTTGTCACTCCTACTTTTTAAGTGTTACAATACGATGCTACAGGTGTAATAGCATAAGTTAGAAAAAGGTTATATATAATTTGAATGTTTCTGCTCACAGGGAATAGATATAGGATATTGATGTGTATAATTCGACTTATTAATACTATACCTAAAAATATAAACGTTAAGCATTTAGAGAACTGCAAAAGAAGTAATATTTAACAAAGTATTACGAAAACTAGGTGACCACTGATCAAGATCTAGCTAGTAAGTATTCAATGAGACTTTATTTACTTTCTGGACAAAAAAATGTATTACCCATTCATACTTTACGTACTCGTAATAGGCAAAATTATAAGGTATGCATTATATGACATTGGACTCATAACGCTTATATTCAATTTATAATAAAATTTCTAGAAATTCTCTAGAAAGTCCTAAACACGAAAATCACTTAAATTACCGTTACATGCTTTTTAAATGTAAATCAAATCGTAAAATGCTCGTAAATTAAAGTATAGTGTAGGAGTAGAGCATGTGATTGGATAATGTTTTTGTGTCCACGTATTAGTCACGAAGTTAAGTATTTGTAGACTAAAATAGACGTGAATGCACTCAATATTATTTCAATTATCTCTTTATCAGTAAAATGCTTTAGAGTTATATAAGAACTTTAAGCAATTCAATATTTCTTAAGAAAATTTATCTACTTATTACTTTTATAGTGGAATTTTAATTAAAAAATATGTATTAGGTAGAATACAAAATTAATTTTGAACACTTGAAGTTATAATTGCAAGAAAATAACTTCAAGGGTATCAAAAAAGCCTGATACTCTAAAAATACTGACAGCACTTTGTTTTAATATGATAATTTAATATTATTAACGAACATAGTAGTACTGCCAAAATAAGGTTTGCATGAAAGTAATTTACATAAAAAATTACAAGAGGAACTCGTGGGAGGGACTTGTTTGTAAGCAGGGAGCTGCGGGTGCCACATGCAAATAAGCAACGACGTTGATTACTGAATACTAAGAATGATACCCAAATGATTTTCTTGGAATTAAAATTGATTATGTATGATGACACTTGGTTTATTAATTTAAACATTATTCTTCTACTTCAACATTTTTGCAAAATACACAGAAACAAAGTTAAATTACTTTCGTTGACTGCCATGAAAATTTTTACCAAGATATTATATTTTTTTTGATGGTGCTTAAGAATACAGAAAGCAGAGTTAGAGCACAAGCGTGCGACACGCTAATTTTATCGTTAGATATGAATTGTCTTGGTGATAGGCGGAGGTTGTTTTCGCGGAGTCAGGTGCAACGCTCGGAAGGGACACAGAGAATATATAGGACAGCGATGAAACGCCTCAAACTACACCTAAATGTGTATATAGTACTTATAATTTAGGCATAATATATAACAATTTCCTCTCTTTGCTTGTTTATTTGTCTCGGCTAACCTCTGAAATGGCTCAACCGATTTTGACGGGAATTTTTCTGGCAGTTACCTTATAATACGACATGTTACATAGGCTAGGTACATTTTAGAAAACTAATTAAGGTGTATTCAGAATCGTAAAAGCTCTTGAAAGTATTTCGTCTATTTTACTGGAAAATTATTAAATTTCTAAGGTTTATATTGACACTATAATTAATTTATACATAAATTAATCTACTGTTTAATAGTTGTTTATCTTTACACAGAAAAAAATTGGGAGAAATTAATTTCTGTTTGGCATTTTGAATAGTTTATTCCAATGAAATGTTGACCCAAGTTGTCCTCTGTTCAGTATGTACTCTGTGGCTCAATGCCCTCAGTCTTCGGTCCACGGCTAGATGGTAGCGTCTTGCGTCTTGCGGACCTGGTACATGGACAGTGCCACCGCGCGCGCCGGCTTGCGAACGCGCACGCGAAAACTTCGCATCTTCTATCGTGTGTCGTGATTGCCTTTTAAACACGAAATCCCTTTATAGACGCTAGAATTCGCTCTATAAATAATTCTAACTGTAGGTGGTGTTGTGTTCTTAGGAATGGCTGTCCGTGCAAATTTAAATAGAATAGTTTAAAACACTTGTGAATATTATCTAAACTTAAGTAAATAAAAATATAATTGCCATTTAGGTTTTTTTTTATACTCATAAAAATTATATTTAATGTTTAAATATTTTAAGGTAAACCTCATAAGATATTCTGTTTATTGTACTCAATACTACTCAACCACAGACTGTCAATGAACTTTTCTATATAAAAAGCCTTATTCAAGCTTTTTGTAAAAAGTGAATTCTAGTTTCTATAAAGTTAGAGACACAAACACGACGTTTAAGACACCACGACAGTGATCTAAAGCTTACTGTATGAGGAAGCGTAAGAGATTAGGCTTTATTTCCGCAACTTATAACTTATCAAGTCGCTCGGTATACAAATATGCAAAATAGTACCCGTTTGCTTTCAAGGTTACTCCGATGTTATCGGTCCACCCAATGCATAGAGCAATATCGCGTCGTGTATTGGCAATGACGATTGTGAGCGATAAGCGTGTTGTGTTTTTGGTTTTTATCGTCAAACACCTTCTTGAGTCACGTATGCCATTTCATAACGCAGGTGTTTACCTAACACATTATAAAACATAAATAAACTTTATATAGTTAGAAAAAACAAAAGTGCGCTCTTAATTTTCGACTGTTGGATATATATATATATATTGTTTATTGACGTTTATTTGACGTATATAGTGAATATAATAAAAAGTGTTTCGCCAACAAGATTCCAATTGGACACGATATACAATGTACAATAACAAGCGGTTAAGTAATAGCAGCAGTGCAACGACTTCATCGGGAAGTTCTAATTTAAGGGTATGTCAATATTTGGTCTATGTTGTTTGTTGGTATGTACACAAATTACACCTGACTACATCTCTCAAAAGTATAATAGTGGCAAAATTTAAAATATATAAACCATGTGCGAAGTTATACGTTCAAAGAAATACAAAGAATTATGAAAATACTATAAATTGAGTATACGTTTCTACCGGAAAATGACTACATACATTATTAATTACGTGTATTTGTAGATATTGAAAATAAGTATGATCTTAACTTTCTTAAAACTATTTATTAAATTACCTTATTGTATTAAGTTATACATTGTGCAATAATTTTATTGTTAAGTATCTTAAAGAATAATAATTTATTTAACGATCCATCCATGATTTATTAAATATAGTTATCTATAGAAAGTTGTATAGGCAAATATGTGAAGAGGCAATGATATCTAAGTTGTTTAACAAAATAATAAAACAAACCCCTCAAGTCTCGATAGAAATACTCGGGTCATATGACACTGACACCAGCGCGGGCGCAGGCGGTTATTCTTGTGTCAGGTTCCTATCCGTGAGCAAATGTCAGGGATTGTTTATTTAATGCCTTCATATTAAAGACATAGTTTATTAACATCCCAAACCGGATTTAAATACTGTATGATATTACAAATCCGATTCACTAAAAATAAATATTACTATTTTCCATTTTACAATGCAGTTTACGATATTTTACTATCCGTAATAACTAATACGACGGCCTGTATTAGTAATCAATTTCACGCATAACGTTATCTAGTTTTATAAAGCATGCTTTTAATTTTTTTGGTTTTTATACGACTTTTCAAGATTATGTCTTCAAGATATGATAATAAGGATGGCGTTATAAATATTGGATTTATATTTCTGAAGTGTGTGTTTTTGTCAAGGATTCAGATTTTATTGTTCTACAAGGCACAAAAACATATTTTTCCAGTTTTTCTTAAAATAAAATTATACGTTAGATATCTCTAAGACATATAACGAATGGATAATATTTCTACGTTGTTTATGGTAAAATAAATTAGTGTTTTACGGCTCAGGCGACTGCTCAATCATGACCCTGTAGTCCTATGAGCATGAATAGTATTATTTACCGCTTAGCTAATAATCGGTTAAGCTTGCAATTTGAATAAATAATTGCAGCTTTCGAAATGTCTAAATACCTACTTGGGTTTGTGTAGCTATAAATCAGGATTAAGCGTGGACAATAACAGAGTTATTGTACAATACAATCGTAGGTGTAGGTCCATTGCTATTGAAAACTTGGATTGAAGCGGCGAGGTTTTATTGTGTTCAAGGCATCTATAGATCTATGTATATTTCAGTGCTATTCAATTATTAGCTTATGTTCTTGAAGTTAGCAAATTGTTATACGATAGTAGTATCATTCTTTTCTCATGTTACAGTACTGGAGGCTCTAGAAGTAATCAAGATAAATTAGTGATATTAATTTACTTGTATTTAGCTTGAAATTTGGGCTTGGGAAACATTAAATTGTCCATATTAATTGGATTCAAGTTGTGAGTTGTAATTTAACATTTGTTTAATATATGGTTTTATGTATATTTGAATACCTATAAGCATAACTCCTATTCGTATGTCTAGACTTTTGAATATAAACGGGTGGGAGTGATATTGAAATTCCGTAGGGGTCACGAACCGTCTTTTCTAAGGTTTCGTTCTATGAGATTCTAAATGTTCTAAGCGAAAATCGATGGTTCATCCTTAAATTATTCTCTATTTCTAAAATGTCCATTAATTGGTTTATCTTATTTTTATTGTCTTTAAGTTACTTCTGTCTACTCAAAATAAAAAATATATGGACTGAATTTAGAGAAAATTCACAATAATTTGAGTTTTTAACCATATTGTCTTACGACTATAGGCATAATGTAGCTGTTTATGAAGTCCAAACAACATATATATCGAAAGTTGCCAAATGTTCACCAAATGTTACCTCCCACAGCCCTGGTACTAAGTCGCCCGATATAAATTTCACCATGCATACTGGCCGTTTATATTCTATCATATCTATTATATGGTGTATTATTATTATTATTCTAAAGCTAATAAAACTATTTTCTCAACAACAACCATCTCGAAACCTAAAAGGTCAAATGATATACCTACTTGATTAACGTAGTAAAAACGATGTTTGTTTGTAGGTTGATACTCCCGTTAATTATTATTAAAACACCAAATTTCGCGTATTCATAGTATGGATTAAAAACGAAAGCAAAAGACCTGATTTATTTGCGTGGTTATATACCTATTTTAATTAAAAATATATATTAAAATGTATAGCTGGCTTATTGCACTCTGCACATACTGGACAATTATTGCACTCGTTACGTAATACTGCGTTAGTCTATTACATATTACATTTTCCGAGAAACGTGTTTTATTTTTATTCTTAAGGTCTATATCTTATCAAAATTTAGTGGTTTGCCACTAATCCAATTTAATTTATCATATTCGTAATATAATATTTGTATATGTACATACTTTGTTTATAACTCAAATGTTATCTTTTGGCATTTTGACATCAAATTACAAACAGATTTTATGAGTCATAATTTTAAGCGTAATATTCTGTAACCTTAACTCTGCGCCACAAAGGAATTCGCTCAAAGGCTGAGCAGGAATATAATATAGTACCTACTAGTGTAGTAACCGCAGTTTATTGAACTTGTTTTAGTTATTCCAAGTATTTACACGCTCTCCCCACCGGACACATCAGTTTCGTGGAGTTAATTCGCCGACCAAAATCAGTTCCCTATCGCATAAATTTATAAGTTACAACCAACTACTAAGTACTGACAGATTATTTGAGTTAAAGTAACTCTTCCGTTTCTGTAGTTCGAGTTCAAATGTATAGAAAACAATTATTAATTATTCAGTGTAAATAAAGTGGGATTTTCAATTAAAAGGATATTAAAGATTAAATGATAACCATGAGCTTTCTAAACTTTGAATACAATTTTTTGTATAATCACGGACGAGTGCAGATTCTTAAGATAACATTGAATCAAAAATTAGATATAGAATGCTTAACTAATTGATGAACGTTGTAAGTACTTAATTATAATGCTAGAAATTTTAAATTGTTTTCAGAGTCATTAGAAATATGAACTTATATTCACTACATGACCTATTATTTTAAAATTTAAACTATAATTTAATCTAATAAACATAACAAGTTAGTGAATTATTTTATAAATTTAAATATATAAAGTAAAAATGCAGAATTCTTAATGAACCATACCAATAAAACACAAACAACTCACAGAGAAGTGTTGTTTGGCGTCCGCCCGGCAAATATATTATTGCGAAGGAACTTTACTCTGCTCCGTAAAGTTTGCTCTCCCGCGGTACAAAGGCAAACACTGACAATGTTTAAGCTTTAAACATGACGTTAAACTGCATTAAGAATTTCAATTCAATTCGATTGCACTTAATTATATAATAAAAGTAAAATTTTAAAGGTTTGATTGTTTATCACTCTTTTAAACAAGACCCAAGAAGTGTTTTATATTAATTTTAAAAAATCAAAATATTTAAAGTTACGTCGCCAGGAAATGGATGTCGATCAAGTCTATCAAAAAATCGGATATTGGTCAAATGACCAGTGGAGAAAAATGAATACGTATGCGATTCTTAATCTTATAGTTATTTTATGTATAGACAAATTCCCAATCTTACCACGTGTGACTGGACAATTGATTGAAATTCCGATTCGTAGAGATGAAAGTAAATAGAAACAGATAGCAGACATATTTTGCGATATAAATCCATAACATGGAGACAGCCGGTATTTATTTATATCTACCGCAATATTTTAAGATGTCTCGGTATTCGTTACTTATGTTCGTTTGTTTGTTGCACATCTTAAGCTTTTTGATTTTTTGGTAAGATTGTATTTTTGTAATATTCAAAATATTCAACTTAGTGTTTTATTTTCAGTTACTTTATTACCTCTATGACCATGTAGAAAAAGACCATGTAGGTGTAGAGATATCTTAAGTATCTTTCTTGGCGTCACATCTCACAAAAGTGTTACTTCCCAATAATAAACAAGTACAGCAGTGGTTACTTAACAATTATAGCAACACTAATATTATAAACGTGAAAGTTTCTATGTATCGATGTTTATTACCGTTTCACGCGAAAACTACTGAACGGATTTTAATGAAATTGTATAGAACTATAGCTCATGCATCAGAATAGGCTATAATTTATTAAAATAATGTGACACGGGTAAAACGACAGGGCACCGACAATCGCTTATAATTGTAAGATCTGCAAGAAATTATCTAATTATATGAACGAATGAACTATTTATTTAATATAATACTCATTGATAGAAATTATTCTTCAATTCGAAGTTTCAATAAGATTAGTATGATGTCGGAAATAGATCTAAGCATTTCTCTGCAGCAATATCGGCGTGTAATGGACGGAGATGTGTTAGCTGAATTTACGTCAAAATAATCTAATATATAAAATTCTCGTGTCACGGGGTGCGTAATCGAACTCCTCCGAAACGGCTCGACCGAACCTT
>JAOSYY010000014.1:6188305-6207003 GCA_025727935.1 Hebomoia glaucippe | reverse complement strand
GACATTACAGGAAGCTGTCGCAGATCTAACAAGTTTAAATTTAGACCAAAGGTTTCATATTAATTTCTTCACTTTTGAAAAATGAATCCCTTAAAATGTGATTGGAATTTTTTTTAAGTTAAATACACGATTTACAGTTAAAATACAGTTGTAAATTTGAAAATTCCCGTTGTATTGGTAAAGGGTATAAGGGTTGTGCAACATTATTGTTGCTTGCATTCGGCGGGATTTTCTGCAGCGTTAATTTTGTTCTTCTTGTTGCGCCTGCGCTGGGTGGGATGTTCTTCGTCACTCTCTTCCGACGAGCTTTCGTCCTCGTCTTCTTCGTCTATCTCCTGATATAACAATACCATTACTTGCATACAGCAACTTAACAAATCACAACACATCTTTAACCTGTAGATGTACAGTAAACGGCAAATATCTTGGCAAAGTATTACGTAGTTCACGATCTATTACAAAACCACATTATCTAGTTTCCGTTTTCATTGCAAGATACATAAAAAACGTATGCACAAACGTAGTCGCAAAAAAATGCCAAATTATTTGCCGCAATATATGAAATTAATATTTGTCAAAAAACTATGTTACAGTAACAATTAAAAAAAAATCGGTCGCTTTTAATTAAATTACCTAATTTTGATTGTAACCTGACAAAAAAGTTTGAGATATTCACTGCTTGCAACAACTCGTTCAGATATATACTAAATAGGTAGTGGTACAAAATATTTATGGAAAAAAGATAATCTGCAATTTAGAAATATTAAGCCATTTTCTCGTCAAAGTTCCGAATTTTTAAGTATGTAAAACTGAAATATTCTACTTTCCCACCACGCACATAGAAGATGAAGATGGATGTAGACATACTTAGTTTATAATAAAACATCTAATATAATATAAAATTGTGCTATATATGTTACAATCAAGATTAAAATAACTACAACCATCTGTTTGCCGTTTAAAAAATCTAGCATGCAAAATAAGGACAAAAAAGAAATAAAACACACTTTAAAAAGCTTATAATTTTAATGTCATCAGCACGACATCATGCCAGAACATAAAAGCCATTACTGATACAACTTAGCTGCTCGTAGTAATATTATGCTAACTCCGATACTAAGTAACATAAATAAAAACAGTATAAATATATTCTCAACACATCTCCACGAGACTGAATCACAGGTGTACGTCGCGGTGATTAATAAAATGCATTTTGGCACAGGAGATTCGATATTGATATACTTTAAATCGACATTGGAATGACGGAAATTAGCATTTCACCTGAGAACATAAATAGCCTTAGAGAATAATAATATCACAAGAAATTTAATAGTACACAAGCGATACGTAAAATTCGTAAACAAAATACACTCTATTACAATTATTATTAATGTATAAAAATAATAAATAAAAACGAGAAATTGTATAACTAACTAGAAATGCAATATAGGTATCGTAACAGACTAACTAGTAACATGCATTACATAAGGCACCTCGGAGGCGCTCGCCCCTGCGCGGCCGCGAGGCCACGTGTAAACGTTTCTAAAACATATTTATCTCTGATAAACCATGCATAGAAAACAATTGAGCGCGGGAGCCGCGAATTCCTAGCACAAGTACACTACAAATTTACAAAAAAAAAAACACGCCGCGTGCGGAAACTCCAGTTCAGAACAAATAGGAAACGATCAGTAGATTTCCGAGCGCAGGGAGTAAAATAACTCCGAGAGTTAATTTTTTTGGTACAATTTAGTTATTTCGATATGAGAGAGATATGACCGCTTCGAAGTGAAAGCTACCCGGAGGTGACGACTAGGCTCAAACGAGGATATTTCGCGAGCGATTGTTTGAGCGTAGTCGGGGCATGGCTAACTAGACCGCGTGTCGTCCTGGATCAATCCTCCACGTCTGAGACCTCCTCGGTACCGGAGTCTTCGTCGGAATAAGAATCCTCCTGAAACCAAATATACCGCTATTGGTTTTGAACCGACGACCTACCGGGAGAGAGCTAAGCATGCTCTACTGCACATAAGCTGTTCATCGGTTATGCTATACTCGGCCGTGCGACTTGTTCGGTTAGTGGAGGCATTCGTAAAGGCTATCTCACTTGTCACAACACAGGCCTAAAACGCGACATGAAAATCACGCATCGCGGCTACACGTCCAGAACTTCTATTATAAGTAACAATAGTAGCCAATAAAGACAGAAAAATAGCAGTGTTATCACGATAGTCCCACTAATATTGTTATTTTATGATACAATTATGCAGTTACCAAGATTCTTCTACTCCGCATGTGTTAGAGAAATTTTGGGCATTACGATTTATAGTGAAACCAAAATGTTTGAAAGCGTGTCTATAGATATCCAGAAAAATCCGTTACAAATGAAGGCTGTAACGAATTATTTTAGAAAAGGCGTCCAACTGAAGAAATTTATCATGGAATTGTCTGTGGCGTCAACATTGAGGGAGACTGATGCTATGTACCGAAGTTAGTATATTACAAAAGCTAAAATGAACGATTATGAAACAAAAGTTATGTTTACAATCAAATGTTCTATAATTTGCCATCACCGAAATAAAGCAGAGTAGACATTCACATCACAATGCCAATGGAAATTTATGACTTAAGTCAGCTTATGTTAATGTCGCGTATAAATCAGGTTCCTCTAAGAAAAGCATTACCGATAAATAGCATCCTAGCAAAAATTGCGAGTACAAGCCTACAGTACAAGCGGCTAACATGCAAGCTAGACGGCTAACAGATGGCTGTCTTCATCAAATCTTAACTATAAGCAATATTTAAAGTGTACATTGCTGGTTATAAATATACCTGGATAGCTCCAAGTTCTAGAATGTAGTGATTTTGCAGCTTTCTTGCAACAATATAAGTGACGAAATGAAAATTTTGTATAGAATGAATTAGGAGGGACAAGTGCTACTTCGTCAAAGCAATGATTTCCATAAGAGATAAGAGGTTTCCATCAATGACATTATCTTACTCAATTGAGTTAAACTTAACGCGCACCTTTATAATGGCTGTTAGGGGACCGCTCCCGAAAACGAAGACAGATGATAGTACTCATGACACGTTTGATAAAGGTATAAAAAAGAAAATATTTTTAAAACGTTTTATTAGCGTTATTTCGATCCATCATGTTAGTCTAGCTGTTTTTGTTATCATGTTTCATAGCTGGTTCATTTTTTAGGAATGTATTATGAAACTTGTTTTATGTAGCTGTATTAACATGATGGAACATAAATAATGTTTATAAGACGTTTTAAAAATGTCGTTTTTTTATTCAGGATCGAATATTTTTACGTACCATCATTAAAGGTATCATGAGAACTATCACCTATCTTTGTTTTCTGGAGCGGCTCCTAACACCCTGTATACATAACTCAAGTGTCTCACAACCTTCGAGTAAAGCAGGATATCCATAAAATAACTGATGTCCAAAATGTAATTACATGGCTATTCACATTTAAACACTTATCAAGTTAAATGAAAAATGTACAATTTTAATTGTATAAAAGTGTATTGTATATTTTGTGTGCGATTATCACGGGTCATAGACGTTTGTAAGGCCTTTTTAGAGACATTCCTTGGATTTTAGTAATTGTTTGTGTCATACCTCTTCTTCATAGTCTTCGTCGTCCTCATCTAGGCCTTCGCCAGTGTAGAGAAGCACGGCGCGCGAGATCACGCGCTCGCGGATGTAGTGGCCCACCTCGAAGTCCAGCGCCAGCAACACCTGAAAAAATTAAGTAATTAATATCGTACAATATACTGTCAGTATTAAGCTCTTTAAATAAATACTTCCCAGTCCAAATTAACAAGCGACGCCAAGTAAGCAACAATTAGGCTCTCATTCATTCAAACATCATGAAAATGTGCAAGCAGTTTTGTTTTGTATTTAGTATTTTCTCATACAGAATTATAAGCATGATATTTTTTTTAAGTATTAAACTCAACTTCATTAGGATTTCAATACTACATTATTAACTTTTTACAAGATTCGAGAACTGAAAAGTTTATTTAATTTCATTACCCACTATGATAAATGATTTCTGTTTAGAATAAAACATTTCTCTCGCCATATATAAACTTGTTTATAGATTTTATGAGTACCTGTGTGTCAGAGGCGATAGTAGAGTTAGGGTCGTCAGCCACTGCGGGCGGGCTAAAGAAGTTGAAGAAAGAGTCAGTCTGCACGGTCTTGCTGACGGTGCGAACGGAGCCGCGAGATTTGTGCTTCTGCTTCTTTTTAACAGTCTTTACGGTGACATTCTTGCCCTTTTTCCAGTCAATTTCACAGCCCTATAAAAAAAATATGAATAGTAAATGCGCAAAGGTTTTATACAGTACTTTAATTATTAAAAATAAACAGTTCTGTGTATTGTAGCTGTAGGGGTACACATCCCGATCTCAACTCTGTGACATGTTTATTATAGTTTTTATGAAAAACACTTAAGACGGCTTCGTCCGTCGAAATATGTTATACTGAACAAATATTCTACAGTTGGCAATACACTATTCACGGTTAACTTGTCTTTCATTCCTTAGTAATTTAATCACCCAATATAGTCAGTTAACTTCTTATTTAATTAGGTACTCACATACCTAAAGTATGTATACAAAATACTATACTGAAACAAATATATGTGGTGTACAGGAAGTAAAATCAAAATATTTTCATCTGAAAGAGGCAACATATTGAACATTCCATGGATTGTTACTGTTTTGTGATGTAAATTTTTTATTTCTTCTTACCTTGCAAGCATAAATCTCGGGTCCCTCAAACTCCAGTGGGTTTTCCTCATCAGGCTTGAACTTCATGGAGTACTGCTTAGTAAGTACAGCATTCTCGAAGTAGTCATTGGGTGCGAAATGGAATTCAAGTGTGAAACCAAGTGGCTCATCGTTCATTTGCACTAGGAATAAAATCTTTATTAAGTACAGATACACTTTAATGACAAGAAAGTACTAAAATAGACTCCTAACACATTATTTAATTATAACTGTCGGCAAATGAACACAAATTTTAAACTTAGCCCAATATTTATTTGTCTATATCATAAGTAAACTCTAAGGCTCAAATAAAAATAATTTTAAAATTCATACCTTATTATTACCAAAATGTGAAAATTGTTTATTGGAAATGTAAAATACAATTTCCAAAATTAAATTGACTTGAATAACATAACATACTAATCTTTACCTTTGATATCTTGCAATGATTTGAGGATTGGTTCATCATGCTCTTGTACCATTTCACACAGCTTCGAGACATTCTTGAAAATTGTCAGCCAGAAGTCGGGAATGCCCTTGGCATTGGGGTCCATTGGAGGCCTGTGACATAAAATCATGTTTAAAAAGCTGCAGCTACTAGGACAGTAATTTACTTTGTTATAATGCCTCAGTTGGTGATGCATGTTAAACAAATCAATCATGATTGTCAGATTTATGGTGTGAATTGTCATCATATAAAATATTCTATTACTTCCTGTTTTCTAACATATAAAAAGGATTCTTTACATAGTAGCATTAGTTCTTTGCTGCCAAAGTATACATACATTTGTATAGAGGGGCATTGTATTTAAAGCAGAAAGATATTAATAGCTTATAGTTGAATAATTAATGATGTCCTGTTGCTAAGGTCACCTCCAAGTAAGCCTTATTCTCACATAAAACAAAAAATGCCTTTGCAAATTTTAATAATCTTCAAAGCAGTATTTGACATTTGATGCTTAGTATTAAATATCTTTTGTAATTTTTATAACTCGATGATTTTAGTCATAAACTTGATTTGCTTATACTTACTCGGCATTTTTATTCTCCTCATTCTTGTCCTTATCCTCGAGTGCAGCATTCTGGACAGCTTTGGCCAACTCCTCCTCTTCAGTGTCATCATGCCATGGGGTATGGCACTCCTCGTCTGTTGGCTCGTGTGTACCCATCACCACTAGAGCACGCTGGGAATAAATAGAACCCACATTAGAAAAGGAAATGTTTTATGTTGCAGGTGTGCTGAAATTACGTAGCCTCAGTTGGTGATGCATGTTTAATCGATCATCGACATTCAGGTCTTGGTGATAAAAAGTCATCATATTCTCATTAGAAGTTATTAATTCTTTTAAATAATATGTATACAAAAATTACCTTTTCAAATATAGGCTTATACAGTTTTGCATATTTGCATTCAAGTTCATGGACTTCTGTGTAGAACTTGGCTTCAATATCTATGAACTCTTTTTGGAGCAAGCGGAGAGCCTTGACGCGCCGACGTACAGCAGGCGGTAGGGCTGCTAAGTTTTCTGTGTGCATGCTATAGAGGAAATAATTATTTTATTGAAATACAAAGATTCTTATACCACATTGTGGACACAAACAATAGTAAGTCACTAAGTGTTTAATTGACTGAAAATAAGTGACAATTGTTTATTTATTATGTGAATTTACATTTTTAAAATCCTGTTTTACCAACAGATTCATAAAATATGATAATTTTTCCTACTGAAATTCTTAAAATTGAACTTTAGCGAATATTATTATTTAGTATAAGTATTATTATTTACAACCACAATATTTTTGATCTTTTAAGATGTTTAACATTATAAGGAGAAAACATGAATAAAATATATTAATAAATTGTCAAATCAATAAAATTTAGACTACTGTACACTATTAGTACCAGTTAAACAGCTATTCTGAGAAACCTAAACATTTAAGACATAAATTAACATTATTTAGAGCGTGCCCTATTTTATAGATGCTGTTGAAACTTTTATAGCTCTGTAGTAGTTTTACGATTTTTACTTTTGACTTGGTGTAAAAATGAACTACTTTGGCCTTGGATACCGGGCAGACATAGATTTTATGTCAGCTACTATTTAAAGTATCTAGAAATTTCGTTATACTTAAAAAAAATATTTCTTTTACTCCTCATAGTCATTTAATTTTCAAGCGATAATTGCTTTTCTATTAGTTGAAATGCTATTTAGAATGTAGAAATTTCATGTAGTTAGTAGATCTACGTTATCGGAAGCAAGTGAGATCGGAATCAGTTTCAAGGTAAATGGAGCATGAAATGAGTCACTAGTTCGTTGAACTATGATTATTGAATAGTCAGAGGAAAAAACTGTTTCTTTAATCTACTGTAGTACATCACAAAAAATCTTGATTGGTTATACATTGTGATATAAAAACTATTAAGATTCAAGCACACAGTTACAGTATAATGTGACCTTTTAGAACTAAAATATCACATTTTTACTATATTCCTTTAATTTGTTCCATGTTGTAATGAACATGTAATTTTTATAAATTTTGGTCTGATAATTTTGTCAAGTGTGTAGCTGAGACAACAGGTGGTGTGGTTAATCACTAACATTTGCATTATTAAAAACAAAGCTGGAAAAAACTTACATGTCTAAATGATCACTACTTGAAATTGAATTAATGCTCCCATATATTTAGTATGAACCATACATAATCCCAAATTTTAAACTATAAACTATTGATGGTTTTGTGATTGAATACAAATGTATATAAAATTTGTTTCAAATTAAAATATTAATAAAAGAAATTCTATGCAAAATGTTACTTCACAATAACCTAAGTAAGGTGATAAGAAACAATATTTACTGTAAATTGGTCAGTTCTATTTTATTAACTTTTCTAAATAATTGGAGAAATTAAAACCTTAGGCATTAGCCGTAACGGTAAAATAATTCGAATTTTGAACAAACAGGAAATTGGATAGACATGTGATTCACCATGTGAAAATAAATAGAACTCCCTTATTAGTAATAATAACCGCTAGCATTAACCTCTAAATTTAATTATAAAGCACATGGTCTTTTCTATGTCAAGATGTTATTGAGTACAAAAATCATGTCTAAAAAGATAGCTTCATGTACCTTCTCATTAGATGAACTAGGTCCTCGCTTCTGACAATCCCCTCTTCCTGTCCTGATTCGCTCTCTGATGAAGATGTCCGACCACTTCTAGTTTTTTTACTTTGTTTTACAGAACCCATACTTTATCTACAACACAAGAGACACATTGACTTCCCGCCACGTTGGTTAACCGGCTTTTATGATATATATAAAATAAAAATTATATTATAATAGAGCATTATTTAAGTAAATAAATACGTAGGTAAGATAATCAGGAATTATGAAATGCAATTACTTTTTTATACTCAATCGTAATGCGCAGTTACAATATTGGACCGCTTTGGTGATCGACCACATGGTCTTTATGAACACCTAATAACTAGTTTTACGAAAAATCTTTCTCATAATAATGAAAAAACGGTAACGGCACTCATTGAACGTTATATGTAAATAGTGCAGTTTATAATTAATAAAGTATTTAAAAAAGCACTTTACTGAACTTACCTTTTCGCCGACAAGATTTGTAAGAAAAGAAAGATGGCGGAGTAATGTCGGAATTGAAATGAATATGAACCTGAAAAATTATATGGCAACACAAGGAATGAATATCCGGTAGACCGTTGTATTGTATAATTCCACAGAGTAATGAACAGGGAGTAAGACTTTAGTCCTGCAGAAAAGCTACTTAATTTAGAATTGTGATAAAAATAACCAGCCCTTTATAAAAAGTAATGTATACAGCCGTATCCGTAATTTAACGTTAATGTTATTATATTTTTGTATTTCGATTGATATTATTATATATTTTATTAAAAACGTTTAATAACTTTTTAAAAGTAACGTAGATCTATTAAATATTTGGATCATCTTTCAATATAGTTGCATGAATTAAATTGTAAGGACATATTTGTAGTATAACTTTAATTCATTGTGGACAATTAAACTGAGATACTTTTAAAATTTAATAATAATCCATTGATTCTGAAAGACTCATACCCATGGTTGTTCAATAAAAAATAAATAAAGTGAATGTCATTTTTTTAAGACAAACGTCAAATTTTAAAACGAAACGTCAAATTGGATGTTTGCTTTCATGTCGTGTAAACTTGTAATTATTGAAAATTATATATTTTCTTTTATGAAATTCTAACAATGACACCAATTAAGGTTTTACAATAAATTAAATCTTTATTTTCAACTAAAATTTAATATTTAAAATGCCACCAACAGTGCAAACCAATGAGCCAGAGCGGGAAAAGCGTCCGCAACGAACTGGCGAGAGAAGGTTACGATCTATAAATATTTTTATTCATTTAATAATTCAGTATACCACATCTCGTCTCACAAAAACTGTATCTTTTTAACAGGGCGGAACTAGTGACGCGAATAAAGTACTGTAACACATTACCAGACATACCTTTCGACTTAAAATTTATCACTTATCCATTTCCATCAACACGATTTATTCAGTACAATCCAACATCGTTGGAGAAAAATTATCGTTACGAAGTATTGACGGAACACGACTTAGGTGTACATATTGATTTGATTAACCGTGATATATACCAAGGAGATGGTAATGCAGTTTTAGATCCAGCAGATGAAAAATTATTAGAGGATGACGTACTTACGCCACAAGATTCGAAACGGTCAAGGCATCATGCTAAGAGTGTATCATGGTTACGACGATCTGAATATATCTCTACTGAGCAAACACGGTTTCAGCCTCAATCTATGGAAAAAGTAATGTTTATTTTAAGTAATAACGTTTCTATGGAATTAGTTTTTCATTTTTTTTAATTATCGAAATAAATAAAATATTGTTAGTTTTATTGCTTTGTTGGTAATTAAACTAAAAGCGTGTTATGTTACACTTTACTAAAATTTCTAAAATCACAGAATACAAATCTGTTATTTTAGGTTGAAGCAAAAGTTGGATATAATGTCAAGAAAATATTCAGTGAAGAAACCTTATACATGGATAGGGAAAGTCAAATCAAGGCTATAGAAAAGACCTTTGAAGACAATAAGAAACCTATAGAGAAACATTACAGCAAGCCTGGAGTGACTCCAGTAGAGGTTATGCAGATATTTCCTGATTTCGATATGTGGAAGTACCCATGTGCCCAAGTTATATTTGACTCTGATCCTGCACCTGCAGATAAGAATGTAGCTGGACAGATTGAAGCTATGTCACAGGCTATGATTCGGTAAGAAATACATCGCATAGTTTATTTGCAGCATAAATTACAGATGCACAGAGTGTCTTATATAATAATAGTTGTTTATACTATTACAGACTTAGGTTATATATAAATATAATACATATATCCTTTTTTCTGAGTTATGTATTATATGAGGTTGTCATGTTAATGTAATCATTATTATAAAAAAAATATTAAATTAGTCTTTAAAATGGAAGAACTGCCTTGACTGATATTATTTATGTATGTACATATTATGAAATTGTTTGTTAATATTAATAATACTCCTCTTAGGGGTGTAATGGACGAGAGTGGTGAACAATTTGTTGCCTATTGTCTTCCAACTGAAGATACTATACAGAAAAGGCGTCGTGATATCACCGAGGGTATCCCATATATGGACGGAGATACATATGAATATAAAATGGCAAGGGAGTATAACTGGAATGTAAAGAGTAAGGCTTCCAAGGGCTACGAAGAGAATTACTTCTTGGTAAGAGATTTGATGTCTTGTTAAAAATATTTGTAACTACCTTTCGCTGCAATTTATTTTTTAATCATAAAGAAAATTGTTTATCATTTAAAAGGTTAATATAAATGTTCTTCTCTATTTTCAGGTAGTGCGAAAGAACTGTATTTACTACAATGAACTGGAGACCAGAGTACGTCTCTCTAAGAGACGCGCACGTGCAGGTGCTGCAGCACAGGCCCTCACACGTTTAGTGGTCACCCATCGACCTCTCAGCGCAGCTGAACATCGTATGCTCCGGCTAAGAGAGAAACAATTAGAGCCTGCTCAGGTCTTCTATATTTTTATACTTTACAATAGTAAATGTTTTCTGGGTTACCTGGTGTTTAGATTTAATAGAGGTGTTATTAACATTGCTCATGTTAATTAAGCCAAGCAAAAAAATATTTGAAATTTAATAGAGTTCAAGACTAGATTTATGGATGCTTGTCATGATTTTTAGTAGCTATTTTTAAACAATGCGCTAAACATCTACTTTGACTGAACTGAACTGAAGTGGTTAGCTACTTACCTACATTGCAAGTTGAATTAAAATTGCTTAATGATAAGGGTGTAATAAAAACGGTTTTATATTTAGGAAGAGGATGAGGAAGAAGATGAAGAGGAAGAAGAAGATGAAGAAGAGAACAAGGATGAGAATAGGGAGAAGGAACGGTAAGCAAAGTATTCTGCACACAGCAAATTCATTTTCATATGATATATATTTTGTTATTAAACTAATTTGATACATTATCAGTAATATTCTTATAAATAAATAAAACTAGTATGAGACCTGGCGAAAAGAAAACATTTACTAACAGTGCTTGTTATCCCATTCCAGATCGCGTTCTAAATCAGGATCAAAATCACCTCAAGGTTCAGAAAAATCGAACCGATCGAGATCTGGATCTCGCGAGAGATCTAGGTCCAAGTCGAAATCCAAGTCACGAAGTAGGTCTCGGTCTGGTTCTGGATCTCGGAAATCAAGGTCTCGTTCTGGGTCAGCGCACTCTGGGTCTGCAAGGTAGGTCTTTGCTATTTTCCCGTTACTTTTTATACTACAATTTTAAATAGAAAACATTGCATTAGAATATTGTTATTAATCAAAACGGAATGACACTCGAGTTTCTTCTTATGAAGTTTAGTCTAATACTTCATAATATAAATTTGTCTTTCTTGAAGAGGTATGATTCCAGGGCTTTAATACTTTTACTTAAAATATTTTTGGGCTTTAATTTTTTCGGAAATCCCAGCAATTACAATAAATTATTTGAATTCTCCCCGTAAATATTAAACTATATACTAAATGTTGTGTTGTTCAGTTTGCCTGAAAACTTATAAAAATGTGTATATACAGGTCTCGGTCTAAGTCTGGATCTAGAGCGTCATCCCGCGCTTCGTCACGCTCTGGTTCCAGAGCCAGCTCTAAGGCCAGTGGCAAGGTATGTTCATTATGAAAATATTACAAGAACAAATTAAATTCCAGTTGCTGCGAATTTCACGTATTCCTTTTGCTACCAAGTTGTTGTTGTGATGTTCTAGCTCAACCATTACTTATATTGTTAACAATCGTAATAGGTATCGAATTAGTAATTTATCTTTGATAATACAAAATATATCATTAAATATTCATGGTTACGATAACTAAGGTAATAATGAAATATCAACTGTCTGTTACTTAATCTATGTCTGTTGGGAGACACAATTAAAAATATCTATAAATTATTCTTGTTATGTCTACCATATAAAATTTCATGTGTTTACATAAAAACCGTTATTTTGTTATTATACAGGGATCAAAAGTATCATCTAAAGCAAGTTCTCGCGCGTCCTCGCGTGCCAGTAAGCGGTCTTCTCGCGCATCATCTCGTGCATCTTCAAAAGGTTCTGGTTCTAAAGCATCGTCTAGAGCCAGTTCCAGGCGGAACTCGAGCGCTTCGGAACGTTCTAGAAGCCGATCAGCCAGTGGTTCTAAACGCGTGAGTATCGGATTTCAAACCATAAAGGAAAACTCATTTTCATGACTATTTGAACATGAACAAGAAAATAGAATCAGAATATTTTTGACGGGCCTGTGGTTAAATACCTGCCCCTAAAACCGAAAGGTCGTGGATTCCAGTCCAACCTAGTCCTACATGTTTATGTTTAATTATCAAATTTCTATAAGCAAGTTATTTGTATGTATGAAATTTAAATTTATTTAATTTTTTACACATAAATATGAAGTGAAAATTTTTTTACAGGGTTCTCGAAGCGGTTCTGCGTCTAGCGCCTCATCACGTCACAGTGGCTCTGACTAGATATATTTAATAGCAAAGGATAAAGAATAATAAAAATATAATCCAAATTCTCGTTTATTTAAAACACTTGAACCATAAAATGTAGGTTAAACAGTTGACTGTAACTTCTATTATACGAGTAGTAGAGGAGTTTGCCGACGCCAAGTGTATTTGATCACATAAACAAAAACTTAGATCGAGTCTAGTTTAAACATATTTTCTAAGTACAATACGACTCAATGCCTCGTATTCCTTACAATATTTAAACATATTGCTTATATAAGCAATGGGTTTAGGCCCTTTAGGTAATTTTTTTACTTTTTAAGATTTTCTACGTCCCGATCCTCTGTGTGACTACATTACCTAGTCGAAATACGCGTTGCCATTTTGCCAATTTATTTCTCGATATATAATGAAACCTTTTTCATTGGAATGCAGAATTGATATATAATTGGTCTATGGTTATTGCTTAGAGTCTATGCCATAGGCGAATATGTAGTCTGGACTCTGGATTAGTGTGTCATCGTGACTCTGTGACGTTGTACGTTTCACAGTTTCGACATTTCGCGCGCAAGAGTTGACTTTGAAATAATTGTTAGTTATTAATTTATTACTTTAGATGAAACGCATAAACAGTGCGGTTTTGGAATCTTTATTTTGGTTTTTGAATATTTTATGGAGGTTGCGAAATTAGATAAGTGTTTACTTTGTTTTAGTGTTTTTAGTTCACATTACCATATTTCTTGTTAGAAGTTACAGTACGGTATAAGTACTTCAGTGGTGATTTCAAAAATCGTTTACTTCGATTCTTTAATCAAACTAATATTCAAATCTTCTGAAATCTATCTTTTAAGTTTTATCCAAAGTGAAATGCGGAGCAACATGGAGGACATTTTTAAAATTATGGCGGCAAGAGTTCAAAGATGGACACGACGATGTTTCCAGGTAATTTGAATTTTTATGCTTTTGTTAGCAAATAATCACTTTTTCAAAATGTTAGTGGTAAACTTATTCTGATAATTTTTGTAAATTTCTATTAACAAATAATATTTAGTTTTAAAAAATATATAATCTGCACCGCATTGTATGTGATAATCCTGAATTGTTTGGTGCGGATTTTAGTCTTCATTGATATGTCTTCGATCACCTCTATTAATAATTACTAACTACCCACATTTGTGTCGCTAAAAAAAACCAACAAAACTGTGGCAATATTTTATTAGTGCGCTTGTTGTTATAGAAACAATTTTACATTAATATTATCTAATTTGATAAGTAAAATTAACATAAAGTATAACTCACTAATTTAAAACATAATATTGCATTGTTATAAAAAGCCGTTAAAATATTTTTTATTCATTAAAATTTAGTAATATAGATTGTAATTAAAAATATTTTATATAATTTAATACATTTTTCTTAATTATCTGATTATTTAAAATACAAATTCATGTTCTAGAAATTATTCCTGAAAAACTATTTGAAATAATATCTGAAAATATATAGATAATTGGACCTAAATATAGGCGGAGTTGCTGTTAGTCTGAATAAAACCGTACCAAAGATTATTTTTTTGATCATTCCTTTACATTTCTTTTTTATTAGAAAGTTTATAAAATTTTATTGTTTGCATCATTTTAATTAGTAAAAATATGAATCATAAAATGTGTTTATGTATAATACGTTTTAGTATTATAGTTACACTTCAGTGAAGTAGTATTGTCTTGGAGTTTTTTATATTGTACATAAAATCAACAATTTTTATTGTAAATCGCAATTAGAACTCTCTAATATACTTTATGTAGAAGTCGTTCAAAAATGTTGGCAGTTTACATAAAATATTAAATTAATTCGTAAAGTCAATGTAGCTTTCAACATTATGTTACGAAGTCAAAAATCCTATCGCGACAGACTAGTTTTGAATTTTTTGCTAAAAATCGAAATTGAATCTCTCAAAAACGAAAACTGCTAAATATATGACTATAACAGTTTCAGTTAAGAGACCTTAGCATAAAGATGGATATATACTTCAAGCATGAATAATCTCAATCATTTTCTTTTTTTCTTTCGTTAAATATATATTTTGTTAAATTGTCTTTATATCGTCAATTTTTATTGAGTTCAGTTGCAATTATATCCATATAGTGTTGTGTGAACACAGCTTTATTGTGCATAACGTAACGTAGTAATGTGCCTGACACTGTGGTTAGTTCTTTAGTGAAGGCAGAGAGACCTACAGGGATTTGTCGGGAACCGCCCGCACATACTAGGATCACTTTGAGGAACTCTTGCACTCTTTGCCCTGGAAAATTAGCAAGTAAAAATTTGAAAAAAAAAAAACATTTTGTATATTGCATAGATTGTTTTAGAGCGTATAAAAGATTACATAAAAGTTGATTCAATACTTTAGCTGTTATAGTACCATGAAAATACAAACAAAATAATTTCTCATTTGAGAAATTTGAGGACCAATCTATCATTCATAGATGATTAAAAATGGGTATTTAATAAGTAACAAAATACCTAACACAGTATGAACTATTGTCATAATTACTTACGAACAATCTGCCTGACCCTGTGCTCGGGGTCTCCAATTGATATAATCTGTGTTCTTATGAGATCCTTTGTATCTGCACTGAGTGGTTCTTGATTAATATTTTCTAACAACTGTTCCGTCGTCTGTATTACCTCTTCAGCTACGGATGGTAATACAGCCTTTAATTCACTGAAAATTAAAATCAATCTAAATTTATAAAAACATAGGACCATATTGACTATAAATAAGTCATTGTGGGCGAAAATGAATTTCAGACTAAAACCTTTTGATTTCTGCAGTCTTTATGTATAAAAATAAGTAACAGAATCTCCTAAAACTGTACTAAGAACTTTTTTATCTTAAAAAATTAAAGATTCGCATAAACTCCTTAATGTGGTACCCAGATCTGGATTTAGTATTTAGATGATAGTAAGATACGGTTTGAGTTATCCAAATAACACTTCAAATACATAATCAAAAAAGTGCCAGCTTTAATAATAATGAGAAAACAATAAATAATTACAGATAAGAACTTACATGTCATTAGAGGCATTGTCTATGATGATGTCAATTTTCTCTTTGAGGCGTTGTTTGTGGTTTGCATTTGGATCATTCCCACAGGACGGACTAACCAGTAGTAAGGATGCGACACACACTAAGCGATACACTTGGGTTCCAAGCTCTGCGAATCGAGGCTTGTCTAATGTTAATGTCTGAAAATAATCTTAAGAATATTTATCTGGCGCGCGGAATCAAGACCAGAATGTTATATGTATAGGAATATATATTTCAAACAAGAAATTTATTTCTAAAAGTGAATTCTTTAGTCCAAATACAGGTCAGACATTTCCCTACAGCTACTTTACAATTTAAAACAGTAAAAGTATGATTATAAAATATATATTTTATTTTTACAAATAATCTATAACTAAACCTATAGTTCCCTTAGTTTAAAAATGATTATACCTCTGGGTACATGTTGGAATCGTCCCATTCAAGTAACTCCAAGTAAGCCTTGGCCAACGTTTGTGCGGTGACGTTCCTGATGATATTTGGGTCACTCACGGGTATGCCCAGCCCAGTTTTATCAATGTGGCGTTTTAACCATTCTCGGGTGTGTTGCAGACCATCTACAATAATAGATATGTTATTGCAATGTTAAATGCTGAAGTATTCCTGTCTTTAAAGAAAACTGATTAGTAAAAATGACGCCAAAAGATCTTTATTCCATACTCCACTGGGAGACACTGAAAAGCAAATTATTGTTAAACTTTCGCAGTTTCGAGTAATGAAATATAAGAAATAAATGTTTAGTTTTAGATACAAAATCTCTTATGTTTTAATACAGTTTGTTAATCACCTTCTGACACCTTAAGCATTTCATCAAACTTGTTTCTTTCATACTGTACACTTTCCTTCTGTACATGGGGACGGATCATCGCAATCAGAGTATTGGCTAGATCTAGTTTTAACACCTCCAGGGTTTCTAAAATTGCCCGGAATATATCCACCTGGAAATAGCAATAGACAGACCTTAAGTAATCTTACTCAACTCTCCATATTCTTAGATATTAACGAACCTTCAGCTAAAAACTGAACTGTGTGGCTAACTTAATATATTTTCATAATAACTTATGCTACAAATATTTATTAAAATAATTATGTAACACCAGTTTTTCCCGCGGCTTCGCCTTCATTTGTTAAAAACATCTAATTGTAAGTGAACATACTACAGACACGCGATTTTTACTGATTTATTATATTATATATAGAGGATTAAGAGAAAATGTCTTTATTTTAGGAGATACAGCCTAGTTTTAGAAAAAGTAAAACGTTACGTTAATACGTTTTCGTGTTCTGTTTTTGTATAAATTCATGAAATGTACAGACATGCAATATCTATCGATTTATTATATATATATGGTTTTTATTATTTTATACATAATATTGGTGGTAAATACAGTAAAAAAATATATGAAAGTCCTTAAACACTTACAGTATCAGTTAATTGAGTGATATTCTGTATCATTTCATCTCTAGCTGGCGCTGCAAGCTTCGCCATCAAGTCAATGACAAACTTAGCATACTTCTGAAAATCTAAGCTGTTATTCTCAGCTTGTTGTCTTATAAAGTCCCCGTCCAGAACTTCCTCAATCATTTCCTTGATTCTTGTGTGTCGCGGCAAGAGTATAGAAAAAAGACCCTGCAACATAAGAATAAATGCTATGTTTCTTTGAAAAAGATAAGCTCATAAGCCTAATCGATTTTAAAACTTTCACCTATATGAAACTATATCAGTAGTGATAGGCTATATTTTATTTAAAAAGATGTATAAATATTAAAGAAACATAAAATAGGTTTTGAATAAGATTTGTAACGATATATTATAATCCATTTATGACATTGGCAGAATCAACATTGTAAGAATTTCTTCCTTAACTTCTCTATGCCTTAACGAAATTTTGAATTTGTTACCTGTTTAACATCTTCCAGTAAGACCAGAGCTTGCTTATATTCTGGTGGATCTGAATTCAGTTGCTCTCTTAGTATATCAAAATATGCTCTGTGCATTGTTTCTTTGACTAATTTTTGGTAACTAGAACAAATAAATAGTCATAATTATGATATAAGCTTGGAGAATAGCAACTAAAATAGCTTTTTTGTTAAATATGATACAGAATTATAGACAACTAGCTTCTGCCAGTGGCTTTGCTCGCATTCATTTCGATTTATAAAATAAAATATCCTCAATAAATGTACTACTGAATACAGAAAGAATTTTTGCAAATTAGATCAGTGGTCCCTGAAATTAGTGCATTCAAACAAACAAATTTTGAGCTTTATAATATTAGTATAGTTATTAAATTAATACTTGTTAATACAATATTTGAAATGTCCAAGATACTTTATGAATTGTATAACAATAATACGTAAGGAATAATTATTTACATGTACAAAATTGTACTTCTATATAAGACTACTTGATTGACTTCACCTTAAAGAATTATATATTTATTCATACAATAAGACCTCTTAGTACAATGAAGGTTAATAAAATAAAAGGTGTGTTTGTGAGTCATAGATTGTATTTCAGAGGTGAACAAAGGATAATCAACATGATTCAGCACTTTACTTGACATTCAAAAAAAAAGAAGCTCATCTCTATGATTTGTACATCTAATATATAAAATTATCGTGTCACAGTTTTCGTTGCCATACTCCTCCGAAACGGCTTGACCGATTTTGATGAAATTTTTTGTGCTTATCCGG
>JAOSYY010000014.1:6164241-6175238 GCA_025727935.1 Hebomoia glaucippe | reverse complement strand
ATCACCATCACCAGTGCTTTATAAAACTATTAGATTAAATAATTATAAAAAACTTTCTCACTGACCTATGTTCAATAATTTAATCCGTAGTACGTATGTAAAATTTAATAGTTCTTCTCAATACCTCTTAAATTTGAAAGCCTTTCGAACTGAGGCTTATTAAAAATGGAGTGGGATTACGATTGCGAACAGTTTCAACGGCTTTCCGATAGTTGAAGTCAGACTTATCGACTTACCGCTAAATAGTTAAGTGTATCGACGCCTTTACTTGCACAACTTTTGGTACAACTTCGAACCGGGATATTATTTTGTGGCTTCCAGTTTGATACAGAGTAGTAATATTTCATAATGCAATTCAATTTTATGTATACTCAAAACTACTCTGTTTAAGCGCGGTAAGAATTGAACAGTCAAAACGTATGCGAAGACTTTATTTCTAGATTAATTTATTGTAATGTGGGATTGTTGATGTCTCAGTCAAGTCAATAATTTAAATCTGGTATCAGACCCTGTATCTCCCACCCAGAAGGCTTCATGTCTCAAATACCTCACAAAAAATACTTGCCAGCTCTAGAACCATTCAAACTTCTCAGACTTTTTTGTCTTTAATAAATAAAGTCCACTGCTAGTTTTGTTTAAATAACGATAATAATTATAAATCAAACAGTTTTTTGTTTGTAATTATTACTCGTTAGTATGTATGGAGATAAACTACACAGGATTTAAAGTTAAATTAACAGGGGACCCGAAGTGTCGACGATACCCATTGAATACTCTGTTTTATCATACATTTTAATCTGTTAAAATAATTTAAACTTTTAATCCGTGTTTGCGGAATGGATGTGATTCTGTTCAACGAATTTTCATCTGGTCGGCTTTAATTATTCTTTTTGTTTCGTGTTTTTTTTTTAAATAATAATTGCGGTACTGTCGTATTTTTTAATCTAGGTTTTGTTGTCAATTGTTATTTGTACAAATGTGTACTTGGGGAATTTCGTGTTTTATTCAATTAAATACACAGATTGTTAACAATACAAAAGAATGGCATTGAATATGAACAATTACTTAAATATTGTATTGAATTGGATCCAGTGAACCCACCATAAGAGGAAGTTGTACAAGATTATTAATATTACATATACACACGTACACACTACAAAAAATAAAAGAAAAAAAAACGAAATATGATAACTACAGAAAATAACAATTCGTCAGTCAGTCAGCATTGTTCCATAATCGCATTAATTACAGTTCTCTTGAAACGTGTCATATATTAATATTATATTATTCTATTCAACTATCATAATATTAGATAAGCTTTGTTTAACATGCTTTCTATTGTTATATAGTTGACTTACAGATTCGGATGGTGAAAAGAAATGCCTGATAATGACTACTCAGGAACTTTAGTAAAAGATTTAGACTGTCTTATTCATAAAAAGTTTCATTGGCCGAACGAGTCTTTTAAGAGATTTTTATAAATAAGATCGTTAAAGTTTAGTATATAAACTGTTATTTGTTAATTTATATACATAATTTGAGGCATTTAATCTCAGAATCCTAACCCAAAAATCTTATTTCATATTTATCTAGCTATGTGTCTATTTGGATCGCAATATTTTAAAATACTAATTATTTGAAACTATTACGTCTTTAAGGTTGTAAGAGTTAATATTTTCATTACATTTATAAAAAATTTCATGAATTAATTTTTGTTGTAATCTTTACTAAAGAATTTGTTAATTAATGGACACTGAGTTGGATATGAAACGAGTCAAAGTGTTTTTGAGAACTGTTAAACTACTCAAACAAATAGAAAAAAAACGATTTTATAGGTCTTAAAACAAGGTATAATAGGGCATTAGCAAATATTACGTTATCTAAAACACTTTTTGGAAGGCGAGAAGTTACAAACTCATATATTTATTGGACACCTCACAACGACTCTGATAATTTGGGTTCCACCATCGTCTGAACTGCTCGTAAGATGACCTTTGTATTAATCTGGAAGGATAATTCATCAGCTCACATAGCGCACACGCGTCCCCTTGCGAAGACTTGCTAATGATGTAGTGGTTTCTCCAACGGAAGAAGGCGTAATACTTTTCTCTGTTAGTTATAATGTCGTTCATTGAATAAGCTAAGTTGCTGGCTGGTACATTTATAGCGTTTATGTAAGAACCAGGTGGCAAGAACCTGTAATTTCGTTAAATTTAAATTGAGACGATAAACTTAATTTTAATTAAATTAATGATATAATGATGTTCGTTACTAGAGCGGAATTTAAATACTTTATCTATATCATAACGCGGGGGAAACCGCAAGGTACTGCTAGTAACATATAATCAACATCTTATTCTAAGAACTTAATTATCTAAAATGTTGGGAGTTTGGAGACGATTATAGGCTAGGTTTTAACAAAAAATTATTATTGTTAAAATTCATAATGCAAGCTACAGGTATAAGCTAAAATAATATGAACTGATAATTTACGACACGCCAATAATAAGTTTAGAGGTGTATTTGTATTGTTTAAGTGTTAGGCTCTACAATATGTAAATAGTAGTTTCTAAATCGAATATATTAAACAATACGAGCTTGTGATAAATTGTTTTGGTTAATAAATACCTGTCATAATTAGCACCTCCAAGCACAATGGGAACAGCGAAATTGTCATACGCGTACAATACAATATCAGTGATGTAATCGAAAGATAACGAATCCTCAAATGCTAAGTAGAAATAGTACATTTTCTTCACTCTCCATTTGCACGGTTGCATAGTTTTTCGTTTACACTGTTTTTCACCACATTTTCCTGTAAATTTATATGTATAAACTTTTAGCGAATTTAAAAAGCATTTAGATGTTTCTTCAGATATGTAAAAAATTATAAAAAGAATTAAGAGGTCAAAAACACGTTTTATCCCCAATGCCTATAATAGTATGTACGGTATTTATAACAGAACTACACTTTTTTAAATTTTTGTTTACTCTAGCTAATCTCTGCAACGGCACGACCGATTTTGATGGGACTTTTACTGGCCGATTGTTGATGGTAAAATGCAGGGTAGTTTTATTTCGTCATACATATATAAAATAATTTGGAAATAAACAGACGTCCCTGCTTTCTCATTTTCATCACAGAATAATTTTTCTCTTCTATGCGTTCGCAAACCCTTGATAGTTTACAAATTTTTAGATCCAGAAAACATTGTACCATATATGTCTACAGTTAAATTATATCTGGCAAGTTCTTTCTGAAGATCGCTAACTATAATCTCTCTTTTACTTCTGCTTGAACATTTGTCAAGAAAAATAACAGCAGCTTTAGATTTTGTTGTAAATTTTGATTTCACTTTGTCATCGATCGATTTCATGTTATTGTTCCAATGAAAATGGCTTCCGAGTTCTTCGTATTGGGAATTGTGGACTGTAATGAATTTGTACGGAAGTGTTGAGTCATATCTGAAAATATATATTACTTTGAGCCAATTCTAAGCAGGCAACCCTCGAAATGAGGGCAACTTTGTCTATGGTTGTAAATAGATCACGCCTCGTTCGTCAATTAATTTCTATATTCTATACTAATAAATTGAAGTGTGCTTATAATATAAAAATAAGCTGTTTTAAGTGTAAACGAAAGAAATAAATTCATAAATTCTTTTACGTTAGTTTTGGCTAAACGCCAAAACGGCTGTACCGATTTTAACCGGACTGTCACTAGCAGACATGTAACGTAGTTACTTAGGCATGTGTATTTTCATCTTATAATCACTGTAAAATACTACAAATCTTACAATCACAGTAAAACAAAACAGTGAGTGAAAAAACATTATTAGTATTACACACAAAATTTCGAAATAGTCAGTGTTTTTAAACACTTAAAATTTACCTAAGCGAAAAATCAAATTAAAGTTAGTATTCAAAATACATAATTACTTGTAAGTCCAAGTCCAGTTGAAAAATCCATCATAAACAGAGTCACACACAGGGTAATTATCAGCGGAATCGTTTGCAAAAAATACGTATTTCTGGTTATACGCTCTAGTATTAGGGACGTACTCAGTATCTATACTCACATCTTGTAAGTTAAAAAGTATTAAATCAAAGTACCGGATATCACCAAATAAACTCTTGTTTTTGGTCAAATAACAGTTTGTATATTCACATTTATGGTTGATGAAGTACGTCTGTCCTTCCGATTCCAAGCCATAGATATTGGTCCAGATTAAAAAATGTTTCATATCCGGTACGAAACGAGTTATTTTTTTACTAACGTTTTTTTGTGGTGAAAATTCTAGAACTAAGTACACGCATGTCGGAAACAGTAACACATGAACGAGTATTTTATAGTATTTTGTATTACGTATTAGTTTCATTATTTAAATATTACTGAGAATTAAATTTCGCTATCACCATTATGAATTAAGCACTATCAAATTAATTTTAGGAATACTCAAATTACTTAATTTAAAAAGTTTGTTTGATCTGTCTAGACAGTTATTGATGACTTAATGAGAGCAATTTTCAAACCACATTTATGTTTACAAACAATCTTTCTCTGAAGAATATTTGCTAATTAAAGAACGGACTGTCTCTATAAACACATATATGAAGTTCAACGAAGTGATTTCTTTTAGAACACAAACACCGATAAATACTACACATATTTTCGAATGATCGAAATAAAATTAAAATAAAACTGGCAGAAAATGACATTAAATAATTACTTATGTAATATGGTCTTAACATTGACAAATTGTCTCCAGGTTTTTTAATTGTTTTGTTTGCCTTCCTATGGTATAAAAACTATGTATCTATATATAAGTTATCAAACAAAGATATTTGAATATATGATACAGATTAAGAAATAATAATAGAGCGTCCGTACGCCCATCCTAATATTAACCAGGCTCGATGTTGCTTAACCAGGAGGACGTTGTTTGACAGGAACAGCTAATGTAATACATAAAATATGATTAAAAGGGACGAGAAATTTGATTTCATTTGTCACGGGGATTTGACGTGATTTTTCTTCAAAATGGCGTCTGTACATCGTGTAGCTATTGTGCGTGTGATGTGGGTCCAGCGACAGGTTCCGTACAAAATTGTACAAGTTTTTTTTGAATGGACGATTGCCGTTGTTATAGAAATCATTTTGATGGCGCTTTACAAACTGTATTTTTGTCGCGTTTGTGATGTGAATAACGAAAAAATATTTTACCATTCAATGTAATTTTTATGTGTTATTTCAAAATTGTTTTCATAATTGTTGAAATAAATTTGAATGAATTTTACGTTAGTTGAGTTTATGTTTAACAGAATTTGCCCTACATACAGTAATATCAAATCGTGAATTTTAAGTTAATAATTATCGAAATGAAGCTTTAGTTATATAGAATTTAGATGACACTACAATAAATTGGTATTTGGAATGGTAGAGCCAAGCGACGAAACTCGTATGTTATTCTTGTAAATTTTGTAAATTTTGAGTTAATATTGTATTTTCTTGTTTATGGTCCGGTCCAGTGGTCTTTTCTTCGACACGGTCTAAAGGTATTATATCCCTACAATAAACGTCCACATCTTAACTGAATGCAAGTTAAAATTTTAAACGGTATATTTAGTTGTACTTAACTATGTAATTATAATATTTGGCGAATTTGAATCGTTTGAATTCTATCTAAGGATTTAAAGAAATGTATTAAAGTTGTATTGTAGCTAGATAGCTACACAAAAATAACTCAATTATCATAAAAACATTGGGGATAAAATAAATTCGCTTTGGTATGCAGTGTGAGGGAATGTTTCGGCATTGGTACACGTCGCCTCTCTGTATTCAGTAGCCGACGGTGATTTTCCAATGAGCGAACTGCTACGAATGCAAACGCGATGTCTTCACTACACCCTTCAATACTTATTCTGAAAGTTTATTAAAGGATTTCTTTTTTTTTTATTTATCTAAGTGTATTTCTAAGTTTGATTCTAAGCACCACTATAGTTTTGTATTATCAAATGTCGTTTATATTAGATTATTACTAGCAGTAACGGTATTGTAGAGTTACTTAATACTTAATACTTAATATTATATATTGCAATTATGAAATAGTCAGTTAACCGCGATGTGAGGTCAACGATAATAAATCTACGGTCGTGTTAATGGCGTTTCTTTATATTTCTCAATACTACACGTAAACTGGTTATCTGAACATGCAACCTTCTGATACTACACCGAAAATATACTTTATAAGGGTTATACAATTAGTTCAATTATCCTTTATAATATAAGCCATTTGTCAAAACAAATATCAGATAGACAGGAATTATTAAATATGATTCTGTTTTAAATACTGTATATATGCATTTAGAAGATACAAAATATAAAAAAATCTACATTTTAATGTGACTATTTAGTAGATTGTAACGTACCGAAGATAATTTCGTTGCTTATTTTTTGCCTTTTATAATTCAATTTGTAATTATTTATTATGGTAAAATTATTGTTTACTTGTTGAGAGTCGACGTTAGTAAAATTAAAAATAATAAATTAATAAAAACATATAATAGTTCCAGAATAAGTCCGTTAAACCTAGGTGGCGGAGTCGTCTCGCTAATGAGATTCTTTGGCTCGCGGTTTGCATTTAAGATCAGATTCCCTCGTACATTGTACCAGTGAACTGCTTCCCTAGTAATAAGACTCGTCGCAGTTCCCTACTTAGTTCAACAATCCGAAAATAATCTGTTTATCTGATACACAGGAAAATACCACTAAGGGATTTTGTTTAGTATGCTGTGGCAGATAAGAGATGATTTTGAATTCAATACGTTTTACACAGTAGTTTAATTGTACACGTACATAGCGAGAATGGTGATCAAAATAAATTTATTCGTGTGGAATAAAATTCGATCCTGACTTAAAAAAAACATATTTAAAAAAAAAAATTATAAGTTTTATTTCGCTCCATCCTGTTAGTCCAACAGTTTTTGTTATCATGCTTCATTGCTGGTTCTTTTTTTTTAGTAAAGTAATGTATTTTTTATGAAACTATCGTGTCATTTACCTGTACTTACAAGATGTAGCGTAAATAATGCTAATTAGTCAGGATCGATTTTTTTCGTCCCTTCATCAATGGTGTCATTCTATCACCCGTCTTCGTTTTCGGGAGCAGTCCCGAAAAACCTGTATAAGTTCTTTTATTCGACTATATTTTTTGTCAATTTATTTGGTCCTACAAAAATCTAGTGAATAACAATATCTAGAGAACTGTAAAATGCAATTTTCATCCAAGACAAAGATTTGTAATGACAAAATCTGTGTAAATGCATAAAAAGATAAATTTAATCTTTAATATCATATGTAAAGTCAATATATTCCGAAGTTTCTCTATGAATGGATATTACCATTTAAAATATGAGTCGTATAAAGAGAGGATAAATTGTTAGCGAGCGACATTACAATATCACAAAATGTTAGAAGTATGCAAAAAATCCTTTTATTGAAACTAGCGAGGTTGTTATCCATTATGTATTAGGCGCTAGGGATGACGTGTTCATTGTTTCGGAGAAATATTTTTTCGTGTAATTTTTTGACTTATTTGTCTAGCTTAAGTTCATTTAAATAGAGAAAGTAACACAATTATATGTATTTGTTTACAAAAAGAAACATATCCAAAAGGTAAATAAAAATATGTGTTATATTCGAAACACTTCAATACGATTTTATTAGGTCCACTTAGAACTTTATATCAATATTATAACTCAAAACCGTAATTGATTAAGTTAAGAGGAAGAAAAGCGCACAGTAAAAGCTTGAAAGATTCGAGCGCTTTGTAATATTTAGATTAAGTTGTTTATTTTACATAGTAGGATTTTTTTTATGCGATAGGAAGGTAAACGAGCATACGCTTCACTTATATTAAGCGTTTTGTACCGCCCATGGACACCTCAAAGATTAGTAGATCTAGAAGACGCGTTGCCAACTTTAAAGACTTATTTTTATTTCGATTATTCGGAAATTCATAGACTGAAATCGAAACGCGCAAAGCACTTCACGACTTCTACATCTATGAACGGTGGTACATGACCCAGACGGAACTAATAAATTATTATGAGTTCCTCCAACCTCATTTAATACTCGAAATGCCTACGTTTTTGACACTCGTCTGCCCATAAGCAGCCCGTGCCCGAGACAGCACACAAATTACATGTTTTTAAACGTAACTGCGTTCCGACTGGGACTCGAACCCGGTGCGCTGGCATCGCGGTTGCTTTACACAGCCGCTAGGCTACAGAGCCCTCAATGTTATTCGTTTTATAAATTTTAACTTGTTCAATAGTGAACGTTCAAAATTACGATTCTACTTATACAACGTACGAGACTATTAAAGATACACTTTTCCGTATTTTTTATATTACAGACTTGTTTTTGCTTGCGGCTTCACTCGCGTTCGTGTCTATTGTTGCATATATTCTTTGAATGTAAAAACACGCGATTCCTACTGATTTATTATATGTGTAGATTAAATATTGTCATATCTTGTTATATCTTTGGAAATATTAGTAAATCCTAAGTTGTATTTTTATAAGTGTAAGAATAATAATCGTGACGTCCGTCAATGGGAACGGGTGACAATAATGTGAACATATCTGCAATATTCAGTTTTTGTCCGTCTACCTTAGTCCCCGGAGGGCCACTGCCTATGACACATGCGTGGGCCGGAATCCGAAATGGGCCCCCTGAATACATTTGCTCATCCGATAGGGGATGTCGCCTTTTTGTCACGAAATTGCAATGATATCTTTTTAGTTGAAAGGAACATTGATATAAAGTGCTAAAACGCTTAATCCTAACATAAGGCTTCGATTACATTATCAACTAAGACAAAATTCGATAAAAAATTAAATTTTAATAAACTGTCGACATTAAGGACTTGAAGTTGATGTTAATTAATATAAAATATACGTTTTAAATCATTTCTTTTATGAATGACGTTCGTGTTTTTAGTTTGGCTATTAAAACTAACCGGACGTTAATTTTAAATCATGAAAATTACAAATCAAGTTTTTGTTTTTATTTAAATTATTTATTTTTCATTTCTATTTACATAATATTTTTTATTTATGGTCAATTAACTTAAAATATCAATAAACAAATAAATTTACAGTTTTTCTAACCTAATTCTATTTTTCCATTATGATTTTGTAAAACATATTTCTTACCTCACTTAGGTGTGAGAGGTTATTCAAGTCATAACATATCATTCTTTAAGAATATTCCTGGATTAAACTTATAAAGATTAAACTTATAAGTACTATCAAAAGCGGTTCAGTCGTTCTGAAGATTATGCATAATGAACAGAATTTTTATCTAATAAATTGTTTTTCTATTGTAAGTCTCGTATATAGTATCATAATTATGAAAATGCGTTTGTTTAGATATAAAAGACGTTAAAATTTTTTATTAGGTTAGAAGGCAAAATACGCTTACGTGATACACGTTTCAAAATCTAGGCAGGAAAACCATTGACGTGGGTTGTACGCACTATTTCCATGAAAATATGCAATTTAGCGACAGTTATTCGCGATACGCGATATACAAAATTATTGTACGTTATAATTTTCTCACATAGTTCACGGGCAATGTTGCCAACTATTTAAACTTTGTACGTAATTGATTTACGTTGCGGTTAGTTGTCGGAAGTTTGATGTTCTGCTGTTGTTAGCGAAGATTTTAATGGCTGTAGAGAGGCCGAGAAATAGTTTAAAAAAATATTGTTTGTTTTATTCTGTAATAGAAATTAAGATATAAAAGCTAGCAGTGTGAATTAGTTGCTCATTAATCAAATTTATATTTAATCTTAAATTGATGACTTTATTGATAAACAGTAACTATAGAACGATAATTGCAGATTGGTAAAATTAATGGAAAATCCTTAGAAAGATGGGGTCCGAAAATCACTGGATGTCAAAAATATAAGGATACTTAATTTATAGAGAAAAAAGGAGTTTATTTTAAAAAAATCTTTTATTTTGTAAAATTCAGGAAAAGATGAAAGGAAGGTGTATTAAGTGAAAAATATAACAGCCTTTTTTAACTAGGTTGTTTTAATCAATTTGTCTAAAAGTTTATCAAAACAGAATGAAAATGTTATCTTTTGCTTTGTTTTAAAAAATAAACCACGATATACTTAAGATCTAGGATATAACTATATAAGACACAATTGAAGCGCTTATTCGATAATAATTAGTCGAACACAGCGTACAAGCGTTGTGTTGTACGTGTAGAAAGGTAATCGTCGAGCACGACTAGCTTTATTGCTGAAACGAATTTAACACTATAATTTGTAGTGAGTATCAGTATAATTGGTGTGGGAATTATTTAATAATATTTGTATGGTGAAACATTTATTCTAACATTTAAGTTACGAATATATTCGTTACTGTATTATAAATAAATTTACGATTGACTGTATCTTCACATAAATTTTAACTTTGCACAATTTCACTCTTATTTATTAAGAATAATCTTAAAATGATATCTGGAGTCATTGTCTTACGTATTATAAACGATATTAAAAATAAAAGTTCCAGATATCCTATCATTGAACATATTCTTTCACTATGCTATATATTTTCAACTACTCCATTTTCTTGTTAGTTTTTCCAAATAGTTGTGTCTGATGCCTATCTTTTAACAGATTATCATTTGTAATATGATATCTAGTTGTTGACGTAAGGATCAAATCATTTCATACAAAACGTGCAAAAATCTCATGTTTCCCAAGTTATGATTATTTTTCGTATACACAATAATGGTTCATATAACTGACGACACGCGGCGACCATTAATCACTCGAGAACTAACTTGTCAGATTGGAGCGCGATCACTCAGGCCCTCCATTAAGCTGAGACTATTCGTCAATCAGAGTCTGGTCCCATAGTCTTAGACGATCCGGTGTTCCTCTTATACTGTTGCCTAGGGACTACAGTAAAGCACT
>JAOSYY010000014.1:6134568-6147265 GCA_025727935.1 Hebomoia glaucippe | reverse complement strand
TTATTAAGTTATATATTTACTAACTTGTGCACATGACTTCGCTTGCTTACAACACTCTTTTATGTAACGCATTTTTTTCTCTGCTGTACAAATTATTAATATTTATCCAGTGGTTTACTCTCAACTCATTGTGAAAGACGTTTTTTTCTTAACACTAAAAGATAGACACATTTTTAACAATCTTTTAATTTACATTCTCAAAATAAGTATATTGTTCTTCAGAGTTGATTCTCCATCTGTACCAAAGTTTATCGTAATTGGTCTAGCGGTGTATTTGTAAAATCATAACAGACGTAAGCTTCCTATATAATATTAAGATATATTGTAATATTGGATATGTTTTTTGGGAAAGTGACTGCGTTTCGCTTTTTTTTAGTACAACATAAGACGTGTAACGCTGTGTATATCTACTGAAAAACATTGTGACCAGATTAAATGTCTGCTATAAAAATGTTGTATGGGGTGACGTCGTCTCAAAGAGGATATAAAAGTAAGTTAGTAAGGACAAGGAAAGGGCGGGAATCGATGACTCAGATAAAACCGATTTGCTGAGAAGCTGGAGCGTTTTTCGAATTTTCCGAATCGTTTGAATGTTGCGGTAAAAACCTGATCTATATATATATATATATAATATATCAATTCTATTGATTGATGATGATGAAATTTCTATTGATATATTATATATATATATATATATATATAATATATTAATAGAAATCCTGTTTAAGTTCAATGAATTTATAAAAAATAATACGATAGACAACTTGAAGTGGTTAACCAAATCGACGTAACGCGAGTGAAGCTGCGAGGAATACAAGTATATATGTATAGTATTTTAAACTTTTGACGTAAAAATGTTCTAAATACGATGCTTTTTTATACTAAAACTCAACACGGTTGACCGCTAATGAGATTCTTATTAAAATTTTCTAAATGAAATTTCTATTATCAGTATGTACCCTTCACATATGCATTGAGAAAATATTTTATTTATACTAATGCTCATTTAATCGTTGGTGATAAATTTACAACATAACATTTCATTCAATTATTTACAGTCTAGCTATTTATTTTTATTTCGAGCATTCGGAAGCCATAGTTTGAAGTCGAAATGCGCACTACAGCGCTATACGAGCCTTTAATCTATGAACGGGAGATAGTACTTGACCCGGTGGGAAGTTATGTATATTTTTTTTTAATTTCTGCCACCTATTTAATACTGCGATTTTTAACAAATGTACTCTAATAGCATATAAAATAATTCTACGAGAATTTAAATACTTATTTGTAGTAAGTAATGTCTTTCTGGTATACTTGTAAAAACTACTGTTGTAATATGAGCCACGCGTCGCCGAGAACTCCTGGTCTTAGAGGTGATTATGGGCGATAGGAATCGTTTGCCACCTCGTGAACTTGCTTGTTTACCTTCCTTGTCTTTCTGTTACTAAATGCAACGACAGATAAAGACCGACTGAATTCATGAAGTGAATATTCTGAGAAACTTCAAGTCCACCACGTCTTTGTGCAATGTTCTCAAATTGCCCTCACTAAGGATTGTGTAAAGCGAATCCTTTGGCCAAAGAGATAACAATGTCTCGTCATAGCGGTTGTAATCATTTTATTATAGCATTTTAGTCTTAATTTATCAAAGCACTCGTGATTTCTATTATATTTATTGAGACGAAAAAAGATTTTAACAAGTTAAACTTGTGGTAGATATGGCATGGAATCTCCTTAACGAATATGCCGAGTTTGATGTGTTTTTTTGTTTCAAAACTGACATAATCGTGATGATTCTAAGTTAATCCAATGTTATCGTACAAATGTATAATACAATTAAATTGGTTCTAAAACACTTGTTAATTCGTACTTTATAAAGACCAGTAAAGACTCATTAAAGTCTACTGCAAGTATAGCCGTGAACATAAACTAGTAGTTCATAAGAAAATCCATTATTTATACAGCGCGCTTACATTTGCAGTTAAGATAAGACATGTAGTGTAGGAGTTGGTGAAGAATGATTGGTAATTTTCGCGTAGTTATGCTTTAAGGTTTAAGAGGTTTTAGATTATGTAACCCCAGCTTTTTTTAACGACCGATGTCCTAAGTTTATGATTACAAAGATTTTGGCATAGTTTTTTGGTACGTAGTCATTTATTTATTAAATTAATCGTTTTATTTTTATGCGATAGGAAGGCAAATGAGCATACAGTTCACTTATATTAAGCGATTTCTGTCGCCCATGGACTCCTCCAAGATCAGTAGATCTAGAAGACGTGTTGCCAACCTTAAGGCCTTATTTTATTTCCATTTCGATTATTGGGGAATTCATAGACTGAGATCGAAACGTGTCTAGCACTTCACGACTTTTCCATCTATGAACGGTGGCATGTGACCCGGACGGAACTTATAAATTGATTTGCATACACTATGTTATCAACATTCTATGTATGTTGTCATTGAACAGAAGACACCACTTAAAATAAAAGCCTTATAGTGTCTTCAAGGTTTCTTATTGATGCGACGAAATAAGAGAAATGTAATATGTTTGACGTATCTATCTGGCTGTTCTATTTATATCATTGCATCTAAATGAATCGACCAGTTTTGATGTGGTAATTTGTTTCAAATTTGATCCAATCAACACAGTTCCTCGTTATATTGTTTGTCTTGAGGTTTAAAAGACTAACTATTATTATTGTATTCTGTGTGACTAATTTTTTGTCGTCTGCTCTTGTACTGTAAATGTAAGAGCTTATCGGGATATGGCTAAATTTATGCAGTTTACTTACAGCTAAACGCGTTGTGTTGACTATTAACACGTCAGAATCATATTGCTATTACTTGTGAATATTTCTGACAACATTGTGTGTGATGGGCTATGTTTGATTGCGCAAATCGTTTACCAATTTAATTAACTCTTGATAGTTAAGCTTTCTGACAAAAATAAAAACAATTTCTTGATAATATTACATTTCTAATTTTTGCTTGTATATATTATAAGTAGATATTTGATTTGTTTTATTTAATCATTACATTTCTAACTAACATCCTTAATTATAAAAATCTTTAAGGACAGAATCTTGACAAAAAAATTGGATATTTGAAGGATCATTGGAATAAGCTCAAATGGAATAAGTTACAGGAGGGCTTAACCGAATTGGAATTTTTACCGACAATCCAGTAAGTGTCCTATTGCACTGTTGTAATGTGTCGATATTTTATTACACCGATCTAAGAGGCTTACCTAGGCTATATAAGTAATGAGTACATATAAGATTATATCCAAGTAATAGTAATATAACTTAAGTATAAGAAGCGTTACGAGACCTATATAAGAGAAGTAACAAAACTAATTATTAACTTTCCCGATTGCGTCAGGCGGAGTAATTTTTGTTATATCGAATATCTTTGGGATTGCGCTTCCGTTATTTAAGCTTTAATAATTCTCACGTTTATTCCTGTAATGTCAATAAATGTTTAACACAGAAGTAATTTTCATTATTTCCATTACGGGAGCGTATAATTGGTGCATTCGATTAATGTGTATGAAAAATTAAAAACTTTTGCTTTACATTTTCATGTCTAAAATGGCACTGAATTTAAATTTTAAATATCTAAAGTCTAACAACGGTCTTATTTATAAAAATTATTAATCCACTATAGCAGTGCATTAGAACACTTAGAGAATTGCTAAAACTGTCCTTTAACGGGATTTTAGCTTAACTCTGAACCATTAAATGGCAAAATGAGTATTTTGACAAGAACTTGTTTTTAAATCTTATATATAAAAACTTCGTGTCACAATGTTCGTTCCCATACTCCCCCGAAACGGCTTGACCGATCTTATAATTTTTTTTATGCATATTCAGTAATTTTGAGAATCCGCTACTATCTATTTTTCATCCCCCTGAATGTTCAGGGTTGTCAACCCCTAATTTTTTTTATTCTTTAGACAATTTTTTTTATTTTTTATGATACATGATACATAAAAAAATACACGCAACCTTAAATTTTTAACCCTTTAGTGACAAGTCCTATATATTTCTATGACAAAACGACGTTTGCAGGGTCAGCTATTGTTTTTATTTATAATGCCGTAAATATTTAAAACTGTAGCTCGAGCTCGTATAATTGATAAATGATAGTTTACCATATTTTTCTTCCTGCATTATTTTCTTAGTTATAATGGAGACAGTATTTGACCAAAGGTCAGTGAAATAATAAAACTTGGCAAAGTAATAATTAATTGTGGTGTCGTTAATAGAACTCATTCATTTAGTTAATCATATTTATCAAAAATCCACTCGATTAATACAAAATATTTACATATTTTATATAGCATTTTTATAGTTCGTAAAAGGTTATTAAACTAATAAAAAATTAGTATTATAATGAAATTTTTGTTGAAATATTTAGTTTAAACTACGCTTGGTACCTATTTGAAAGAAACGTATGGACATGTCTGCACTAATATTATAAAGAGGAAAGATTTGATTGTTTATTTTGTTTGTTTATTTGCATTGAATAGGCCACCAAACTACTTAACCGATTTGAAAAATTCTTCCATTGTTCGTAGGCTACACTATCAGGTAAACATAGGCTTTATTAAATTTAAAAAATAAATAGTAATCCTTACTGAAAGTCCAATAATGTAAGCCTAGGTGTAAAATCAAAATGAACGCTAGCGAAGTCGCTGGCAGCAGCTAGTATTACATATTTTTATAGAAAATATTTTGATGCACTGTCTTACAAGTTTACTGGTTACTTAAAAAAATTGTTATTTCATTAACATACAGAAACACGTTTATATTTTAGGTCATTATTTTTGTAACAATAGTGTTCAGACAACGTTTTTTATTGATTTCATTTTTCATCATCGTAATTCGTATAGAGAAATCAAGTTGCCATTGTATGATTTTTCATTAATCGAGATAAACGATTTCGATAGTTGCTAACTAGTTTAAGATCCCAAATCTTCTAATTGGGCTGAAAGGGACCAAGAATTATACAAATTCTTGACCTATTAATTGTATCTCTTTAGATCTCACTCTATCTTGTTCCGCTTTCTTGGTTTATCAGATTTTGCTGCGTCTCTTTTCCTTTGGGGACCCTTCGAAAACTTTCTTTGAAATGTGCATTAGGTCCCATCGGAGCGTGTAGCCAACCCTTTTGCGGCGTTAGTAATTGATAGATAGATCCATACTAGTCTGTCTAGCATACTAAGGGTCCTAGTCGAGTCGTGTTGAGTTAAATAAAGTTTTCTACCGATGTATTCGCGACTAATGATGTATGTCAACTCTCGCGTATTCGCGCATTTCAACTTAAACATTTCAAACTTTCAAATGAAGCTACGTCTAAGAAAATATAAGTTTATTCCGATTTCGTTTGCTGCAGTTTAGCAAATAGCGACTTCATTAAACTAAAAATTGACTGAAGTTCAACGACGCTTAAGTTGCTTAATTACTTCGTTGATAGTATAGTATGTAGTTGTTTCGGCAAGTTGTAAGAGATTTATAGAAATATTATGCGATCTATAACTGTATATTAATAAATTGTTTTGAATTAATTTTTTATTCATTATGAAAAGTCGCAGTACACTGTTTTAAAACAGAAGTTTACGTGATTTGGGGGTTCGGATTTTAATTATTTTCCCTTGCTTGAATAATATTTAATTTTTGTTAAATAATCAACTTAAAATGTTTTTAATGAATGCAGTAGTAATGTATACATTGTAAAAGCTTTCATAAAGTTTCATGTTAATGAGATTCAAATTAGTACGAAGGGCTTAATCTACTGTCTGGGATTTAAAATTTACCCGAAAGTCGTAGACCTGTGTAGTTAGAGTTTAGCGTTAATCTTAGGATGTAGAAATACATGGGAAATTGTCAGGTATACTTTACTTTGCTCCTCAGCAAAACCATTTTTAAAGGACGAAACGTGATCAAGTTTAATCAAAGCTCGCTGATTAAAGCTTTGAATGGTCAGCGTTTTTAATAATTAAAAAGTAAACGGTTGGCGATAACCGGATTGTAATTGGAATTATTCCGCTGAGGGCTGAATAACGCCTAACAAGCGGTCTAGAGGGATTCTCAGATCTAAACGAATCTTCCGTTCGTCTACGTTGAATTGAATTTCATAGAATGAGGATTAATCCTTTTCGATAGTTTTATTTCTGCTAACGATAGACTTGCTTTTTATATTTATTTTGTTCGTATTGCGATTAATTGGGAACAATACAGAGATCTGCGATTTAAAGTTTGTTTAATAGTTGGATGGAAGTTCTAAAAAAATATACGTCACTGTTCATGGATGACTTGGTCGTGAAAAATTTGCGCATCGACTTTAGTCTGCCAGTGTCCGAATACACGAAGGACATCAATAATTTTTTACGGGAAGCATCGCTTACTAGTAAGCAAGAACCTGGGCTCGTTTGTCAATGGTTGATATACAAAAATTAGAAGATTGAAAAAGTAAAGACATTTTCTTTAATGACGTTATATATTAGGCTACAAAAGTATTTTAGAAAGACTGAATATACATATATTTATTCAAATTAGCTCGTCTTAATAAAATTTCAAATCGGCAAACTGTGTCTCGTGCTTACAAATTTCTCTGTATTGAGGGTTCCACCATCTTCTAAAGTTGTGAATGATCGAATCGTTGTCTTCAGTATGGAGTAGGCGACATAGCTCACATATATCAGCCTTGGGAGGATATTCCTTATAAACGTAATGATTGTGCCATCTGAAATAGTTCTTTTGTTAGACTTTAAATAGAGCTTTTATGGTACCTTAAACCTCAAGGAACTAAATTTTTTAATTCACTCATTAATTAAAGATTGTTAGTAATCTTGCTGTTGTTTTTTTTTAAAGGCAAATCCATATACTTTATTTAATGTATTCATAATATACTTTATATCCAACGACTAACGTGAAATTGTATTTATTTGTACCGATAAATCGGTATACAAGATCCTTAGAGGTTGACATAGGAACGACCTGGTTGAAATTACTGTCTTTGTAGTATGTATTGACGACTGTTATGGCAAAGTTTTGTAACAAAAAAAATTATAGAAAGTGTAAGAAGTAGTCCACCGCGCAAAGTCGGACTAGTCGCTCATAAAATATCTACAATTGGATTTTTGAAAAAAAGAAAATATTGATTTTTATCGTAAATTTATTGGTAAAATCCGAGTTGTTAGTTGGTTTCGATTTGCTCAATTGTCAAGAAAAATTCAGGATAAATAATTTTAAATATGTTACAATGACAACAAAATTAAATAGATCAAGACACTGTATTTATAATTTTTGTATCAATTGCAATGAGTGAAAACCAACATTGTGACGTCACACGCGCTCGGGTTTGTTCGGGAGTTGTCGGCGTGTCTTCGGTACTGGATTGAAAAATTAATTTCTATTTTGAAATAACTTTTGAATTATTGCAAAAAAATAGTTTTGTCATATAACTTATATATGATCTTTCCATTTATCACATATTATTTTTTTGTCAAAAACCCAAATATGTAAATTTCAAATATCTCTATAGGATTTTTTGTACTTCTACATTATTTATTACCTGAAATAGTCCTCATATACTTTTCTATCACTGATAGCCATTGCAATAGCAGATGCAACTTCATCAGAATTCAATTTGCCTGCATCAATGTACGACGCCGGAGGAAGAAACCTGTAATATGTTAAATTACAAATAAGGGAGACCAATACAAATGGCTTGTGCTTCAACGTATAAATTAAATTAGGTTTCTCGTAAGGAAAAGGCTGAAGAAGTGGAAAATGGCGTCTCAAAGCTTGTAATATTATAAGTCACCAGTAGTCCGATTAGTAGTGTTGTCGTTAAATTAAATTAACTATGTCAGTGAAAGTCCTAACGTAATCATTCCAGTCGTTACAGATTAGGCGGAATAAATGGATTTTTTTATAAATGTATTACAAGTACTGGAAATACTTTTATATGTATATGCGAAAAAGATGTAATTTTGATTCAATGTGACTTTTCTATATATCTATACTAATATAATAAATCTGAAGTTTGTTTGAACGAATCTTAGGAACCGTTGGTCCTATATGAAAAATTCTTTCAATGTTGGATAGTAAATTTATCGAAGAAGGCTAAAGGCTATATTATAGTTTCATAAAATTGAGATCTTTACTAAAAGTCCAATAATGTAAGACAAGATGTAACAATCGAATAGACCGCGAGCGAAATCGCTGGCAGAAGCTAGTATAGATATATAAATAAGTTCAAAGTGGGTTTCTTAGCTAAGATAATTATGTATGTAATGTATGAAAAAAAATTCTCAATTTTCAACGACGATCTAGTGACTAGAAAACGATTATATTTTTAATGTGATTTAAATGTGCAACTGACCTTGAATAATCGGCACCACCGTACACTACTGGTACAGCGTAATTAAGCAAAGGATACAAAATTTTCTCCGTAACATAATCTTCTGCCCACGAATTTTCAAATGCCAAATAGAAATAATAGTTCTTCTGTAATAAATCCAAGCAATCTTCAATTCTATTTCTCGGACACGTCCTATTTCCACACAAACCGTATATATCCAACTTCAACTTAAATTTATTTAAAGAATTCGCTAAATCATTAGCTACCATTTGCCGTTTCTCTGAATGACAATTCGATACAAACCATGCTACTGCCTTCTTTTTGGTACGAAGCTTTGTTTTCACGTAATCAGGAGTGGAGTCCATTGGAGTGATCCAGGTCATGTTGATTTTTGGTCCGACTATAGTATCTTCTTTATCCAGGACAGCGATGTAAGGCGAAGGAATATCTGAGTCTAGTCTGTAGGACCATGTCCAGTTGTAATAATTTTCAAAGTAGCGTCCACAAATTGGGTAATGTGCAGCCGATTCTGATGCTGAGAATATGTATTTTTGGTAACGAGATCTAATCGGCGGATGGGCGTCCCAATTATTTTCCACATCAAATAGAATAGCATCGAAATGTCGTAAGTCGACAAGAAGCGTCTTGTCGTTCGCAAGAAAACAGTTGGCATACGTACAGTTATTATCCAAAAACGTTTTCTGCCCGTTCCGGTGTATTTTAGAATTGTAATGCGAAAACGCCTGCGTCCATTTTAGTATGTATTTGAAGTCTGTGGGTAGTCGATCAGGTTTCGTGAAGTTTGTTTGGATTATGTTTAAATTATTTCTATTCTTCTTTATCTCTCGTTCTAGTTTTCTTACGGTGCCTGGCCCTCGTATGATATAATTTATTTCTAAATTCACTTTTGTACTGTTGAAGAAGGAATTAATAAAGTGCAAAAATAGTGCACTGTAGGCGCTTAAAATGATTGCTCTCAATATCTTCGTCATATTCGTAGTGACGTTTCTTGAGGGAAAGGAATTTTTAAATTTACTAAACAATGGTACGACATCCATTGTCTTCGGATATGGTAAATACCGTTTAAAAAAATGTTTTAAACTGTGAGAAGTTGTCTCAAGTTGCGGTCTTACATTTTAGAGTAACTTACGACCCAAAAACTATATATCATTTTGATTTTAACAGCTATAATGAAACTATGTCAATATCAGCCCATTTGCTTAGGAGTTACGAGGGCGTATATACTTCATATTTGAAAACAGTCTTAATTTTTTTTGGGTTATTAAACACAGTTTAATGAATCTTTAAACTAGACTTAAACAAAGTCACGTTTTGGAACGTACTTATTTAAGTGGGACCTTAAAACAAATATTGAATAATAAATATTTAAGCGATTAAACGTTGACACGTTTAATAATTTTTCATATGCAAATGGAACATGGACGTAAAATATGTATGAAATTATACTAAACAGAAAATTAAATATGAAAATCTGCTTTGTACGCTCTACGTTTCGTACGCTTCTCGCGGCCAACGATATGCAAATGATGAAAAATAGACGAGTGCTGCCCTCTCGTGTTTCAGACAGAGCTTATTTTAGTTTTAAATTGTTTTACGGACACGGCTTTTGTAAGTATTAATCTCGTATGAAATGAGTTTGTGTTAAAAAATTCGTCGGCGCGGGGTATGCTGGCCAACTGTTTAAAAGGCGTTACAAGAAGTTTTTGTGCAAATGAATAGTGGTTTCTGTGTTTGCAATTAGTTTATACTTTAAATAAAAATGTAGCATTTCAAAGTGGTATCTGCAGCATTCTAAAATTAATATTACACGTTTATCGTTTTGATTTTAGGAATATTATTATATTAAGTTTATTGTTTGTCGTTTGTCACAATAATATCAAATTAAAAAAAATGTTAATAATATTTTTACCTTTATTCTCGTACTTTGCATAAAACATGATTATATTTTTGAAAATAATAATTTTTGTACTAAAAACTGTGATGAATTTTAAAATGAAGTCAGTCTAAAAATATAGTTAAGAACCATCTCGGCTAAGTATTAAAATCGTCCGTTTCATTCAGGAGCTAAGAGGACACAGACACACGTTAAGCTTACAAAACTCCTCTTTAACTAGTTAGCAAATTTTTTTATTACATATTATGTTCATATTACGAACTTTTTTACCTTAATAAAGATATTTTAATAACACACAGAAATTAAGTTTTATAGCTAAGAGTATCTTAAAAGCAACTTTTGCAATAACGATTTGCATAACATCGAACAGGACTTACCGAAAAATTCACGGCCCAGTGAACTTTTTTCGTCTAAGCCTCTGAATATTAGCAAAAAGTCATTAAAAGTATGGGCGCTGTTCATCACCGCGAAACCTCAAAGTCGGTATTAAACTCGAGTTGGACCTAAGTTATAAAAGTTCATTCATTTAACGCTTGCACGCGTTCGGGGTGCCGACTGAATTTCAAATCTTCTTATGCCTTTTATATGAATACATCGTAAGTGTGTTAACGGTTGGAGATAATTAATGGAGACTTTCACCTGTACTTCCCTCGCATACATTAGGTAAATAAATTAATATACTATTTCAATGGTTTTAATTTCTGTTCAAGTAATACATAAACACTATAAGAGGGCGGGGCTTTGCTTTGCTTATTTTGGATGATATGGTTGGTGTAGATAATGATTAGATTGAATTTAAATTGGTAATTAGGTAATGTCAATATAACATTACGTCATGATCATCAAACCCTGTTTAATGTTTATAGATCAAAGATTTTCTTATCCTTCTTTTATTAGTCGTGTCTATTAAATATTCTACTATTTAGGCTTTAATTTAAAAAAAAAACAGTTTGAGCTTATGGTTTATACTATAAACTTCTTTGAACATCGACCAAAGCTCAAGAAACATTCGCCAACCTAACTTTGCTAAATACGAAGATTTTATTTTGGTTCTGAGTAAATACTCATCACTATAATACCAAAAATGATTTGATTTTACGGTATTTAAAGTCAGTGAGTTATAAAATTTAAAATGATATTTTATCTGAGGTTAGAGACCAAAAAGTTCTATCGCAGAGTGCAATTGCAAGGAGAAGGTGCCCAGACTTCTTTATTGTTATGGCTTTATGGCGTATAATGAGACGATTGTCGATCTGCTCGATCGACTTTAAAATTTTCTTCCATTTCCATTAATGGTTTTGAATTTGTAATGTTGCATTTGCACGTCTAGATATCTTTTCTGTACTTTCGAACATATAAAATTTATGACATTATATGAGTCATGGAATTGGCGTTTGGTGAATGATGTCACTTACTAAAATTAATGTGAGTAGAGCAAGCGAAAGGAGTTTGTCACGATCGTAGCAAGTGGAAAAAGGCATTAATATGTACGTAATTGAGTTAAAACCTCCTTGCAATACTACTTCGGTACTTAAACTTTTAGGTCACTTAAAATGCCTTATGTACCATAATACATTTAAAATTCATATATGTCTAAATTTAGTTTCCATACGACAATTGCAGGTTTCAAAATTGAATTAAATAGTTCGGTTGTTATTCAGAGAAGAGGCTAATCAAAGCATGTTGAAATTCAAAAAAGTTTCTAATACCTTTGCCCCGTCGTCCTCTAAGCGATAATACAATTTCGTCAGTTTTAATTTCATTTTCATGTTGAATCATCAATTTGCATTAAATACAGACCATTGTTTTATAAATTGGATTTCATTTTTTCTTTGACCAAGTGATTTCAAAAATGCTTTAATTGATTGCAAATCGATTCAGTCCTGTTTATACGAGTATACTCCCTGTGTGTCATTCGGTGTCATAGCCGTTCTGTTCTAGTGTTCTATGTTCAAATTCAAATTTAATTTTAACTTCCGGCCATGATCTATTCTGAATGTGTATGGAGACAACCTGACACGTTTTAAGATAACTGTAGTCTTATGGAGCTATAATACGGGACTGTTCTTTTTGTTTACAACCTTGTGGAAGGTCCTTTTGTTGTGGGTTAACTATCCCACGTCAATGTAATATGTAATACTTGCTATTGCCAGCGGCTTCGCTCGTGTTCATTTCGATTTTTACACCTTAGGTTACATTATTAGATTTCTAGTAAGGATGCCTATTTTTTTGAAAATATAATATAGCCTATAGCCTTCCTCGATAAATGTACTATCCAACACTGGAAGAATTGTTCAAAACGGACCATCCGTTCCTGATATTAGCGCTTTCAAATAAACTCTTCAGCTTTGCAATATTAGTATAGATTTAGTTTTTAAATTACTTTTGTATTGTCAACCCAATGTGTGTATT
>JAOSYY010000014.1:6108728-6119696 GCA_025727935.1 Hebomoia glaucippe | reverse complement strand
CTGGGGGGATTTACTGTATTTTGGTATAGGTTTAGATCACCTAACCTTAGTCAGTATTTCATAGGTTCCTGTCGTCGCACAGCTTTCAAGATCACAATAGATGCCATGCATCACCTCGTTTGTTTATGGCCTGGCGTTCAGCCGGGTATATTACACAATCAATCAATGATATATTTTGCAGAAATTTTGATATATATTTCAGTATATTAGTAAGAGCAAAGAGTATGTTTAGATACCTAACGTGAATCTTCGATCTTTAATAATCAACTAATGGTGCAATTAATTACTTATCTGTATATAAATCCTTCAAATTCAATTCAGTCATTTTCACAATTATATCGTAAGTTAGGATTACATAACGTCAATATGATCACAATTTAATTTATACATATTGTCTGTTTGTAATAAAAAAATAATAGAATTTTCCTTAACGCGTATGAAACTGAATACGATACTACTAACAGTCATAATTAATATTTTTTCTGTTTATTCTAGTTAATCTGCGAAACGGCTGAACCTTTTATTCTTCATTTGCTCTATATGTATACAGAAAAACAACGTAGATGAAACCGCAGGGCAAAGCTAGCATGTAATATTCTTTTGTTAACTTCATTTATGGTAGTTGAATTTAGAAAAAAAATCTATAGATTCCGGTTGTCACAACACACGGGCTCTGACCCGCCCCGTATAAAGCTTATTACAGTTTCACCCCTTCAACTTTAGTCTTCCAATGTTTAAATCATATTAATTACTGTGGAAGTAATTAACGCTTTCTCGGGATTCGTTAAAAACTACAGTCGCCTCGCCGCGATGCCAGGCGTTAGGACGAACTTATGCACAACTAATGTTCATAATAAGTCATCAAATTAAATTTTCAATAACATTTTTAAGTTAGTATATATCAACATCAGGCTTATAATAAACTAGCTTCTGCCAGTGGCTTCACTCAGCTTTTCGATTTTACATTATCGAACTTTTATTAAGGATCTATTTTTGAAAATATAATATAGCATATAACCTTCCTCGATAAATGTACTGTTCAACACTGAAAGAATTTTTCAAGTCGGACCAGTGGTTCCTGAGATTATCGCATTCAAACAAACAAATTCTTCAGCTGTTTCACTTGTTTTCATTTAAGTTATCAAGTTGATGATTAAATAGGATTCGCCTAAGCTTGTACTATCAAAAACGATCCAACCGTTGCAAACATTAGCTACACATAGACAGGCAAACTTAAATATGATCAGTTAAACGAACAAAACATTTATTTTATACAGTGCAATTTGATTCTAACTGATGACTTGAAATTTATATTTGTAATGACTATCATTTTAGGTTCCATACCTAAACTATTATTTGGATTTTTTTGGGAATGCAGACTGTTCCCGTACTAATTAGTAACATCCACTGTGGAATGTGGCGCCATCTTGCACTAATTGGTCGCAGTCTCGTGCTGAGATGCTCAGACGATTTATGGCATTCCTACACACTTTTCCACCTTACAGCCTTACTTTTCGCATTATATCATTAACCTGCAATAATTTTATAATGTGTAACTAGTAAAAACTCGCTTTGTATTATCATCATGAATCAGTTATATTTTTATTTCATTCAGCCAATGACATCGCGGGACACTATACGATATAAATCTGGAGAAAATGCAATTTTCAACAAATTTTAATCAAATAATAACAGACAGGGTGTTTGGGGACGGCTCCTGAAAACGAAAACACATAGTACTAATGACACCTTTGATGAAGCGACGGAATAAAATACGATGCTGATGAATTAGTTAACAGCGCCTGTCTGTACATGAAATGAATCTATCTAAAATTATCGACTCTAGAAGTGATTGACAAAATCGACATGAACGAGGGTGAAGCTGAGGGCAAAACTAACATGCATAAGTGTTAAGCATGTAGTAAGCTTTCCTATGTGAGAACTTGCTGCTCTAATCTCAAACTCCGGGGAATACATTACCGGTTAGCACGCCTTCGCAGAGACATTTATGATTATCTTACCTCGCTACATGCTATCTACAACCATTATATAAGCGATCGAACTTATTACGAGTATTCAGCTTGAAACACGTTTTCAATTGTTTATTGAAAATCAAGAAAAATCACGCTAGTTATGCATTTTCAAATATGCGACTTGTTTTGTTTCGGGTACGGTTTAGGTGGCCGGACATACAAAAACACTGGTATTTCGAGTACTAAATGTGATGGGAGGAAGTAGGCTGGTATTACCGTTCATAGATGGAAAGGTCTTGAAACAGTAAGCACGTGTCTCTGCAGCTTATAAAGTTCTGAATACTCGAAATAAATTTAAATAACACTGGCAGTAGATTGCCATTAAGGAATTAGTCTTAAGGTTGGCGACGTTTTTCCTGGATCTCCTGATCTTAGGAGTGAATATGGGGGACAGGAATCGCTTACAACCAGATGAACTGTACAGTTGTTTTCCAGCCTATCGTATTAGAAATTAAAAGAGAGTAAGAAGACAACTTAGGTACATACTAACGTAGCCAGCTAATATATTATTGAGCTTGTATGAGTAACATTTGTCTAAGTTCAAAAGCTGATATCAGTTCGTCTCACGTATGTATATATAAGTGAATTAAAGATATATAAGTAATAATTACGTCATTAAAAAACTAGTTAAAAGTAATATCCGCAAGATTGTACAGATCTTGGCTCGTGTTCAAGCCGGCACGAGCAAGGCAGAAAATTAGACTTTTAAACTTGAGAACAACTTCGATTTTATCGCATTTCTTCGAGCTTTCAAATACTTCAAGCTCAGGTGGATTACATGTTTATTACTGGGCATTTAACATTTTTTATAACGTCATTAAGCACCCAGTCAACTATGGTTTCAAAGTGTTTTGTATTAAATTCTAATTGACAGGGTTTCGTAGGCCTCATTGCTTAGGTGGTTTGATAATGTAGCCTTGTATTTATGTGATTGTCACACATTCAAATCTATACTAAGATTATAAAGTTGAAGAGTATTTTTGTTTGAACGCGCTAATCTCAGGAACCGCTGGCCCGATTTGAAAAATTTTTCAGTGTTGGATAGTACATTTATCGAGATAGTCTATATTATATTTTCAAAAAATTAGGTATCATTACTAAAAGTAATTATGGCGTAAAAATCTAAATGGACGCGAGCTAAGCCGCTGGCAATGCTAGTGCAAGAATGAATGGTAAGTAACCCCTTAAACCAATAGATAACGGCTAACAATGATAGGATAAGACTTTAGTAACTAATCATAAAAATAGTAATAGAATTAAATAGTGCATTTGTAATCTGTTAATTTTTTTATTTAATATGTTACGCGAAAATTTCCTTTTCGATTCTTGTTTGCCAATGCTAAAAATAGTGTACAATACACGTATAGAAAGAGAGAATGAATTTGGATATTATATTTATACTTAACCATACACAATTGTGCTTTTTGAGTCGATGATGTCAGAACATTGTCTTGTACTAATTACGTAGGCTAATTAATCAACTATTTAGCTATAAAGTCCCCTCATCAGAGAAACTGAGATAGAAACTAGACCCCATAGGAATTAATTTTTTGCAACGTTAGGAGTCAGTTGTAATAACTGTGGCACATATTTGACGATTACAGGAACTTTCAAAAAACATGAAAATAAATACGATTTATGATAACTTTCAAAAATTAATAGACCAATAAATATTGCATGTTTTCATCGATATCAGGGATTGGCAATTTATTATATACAGGAAAAATGAAACGAAAGCTGGACAGATCAACCAATTGTCATTTATTAACAATTTTTGCCGTTCAAATGTGTATGTATCAATCAAAAATTTTGTATTTCATATCTGCATAGTAGTATATTTATATTATAAATCGGGAGCGGTCTCCTAGCACCCTGTATAGTACATACTAAACCATATAATTGTAAAACGTTAATAGTTTCTTTCAAAACGCAAATAGAAACGAATAGAAAATCGTCAACACAAACCTCTAGTATTGCAGAATGTTTTCATGTTATCAATTTGTAGAAAACAATCTTCTTCCATTGAATAAAATATTCATGTAAAATATAAATTAAACTTCTCTTATCGTCTCCCAACATTCGGCAGTGTTGCCAGCGTCGGTTTCCAATACTCGACATAAATAAAAGTGGGATTATTTTCAATTATTACGTTTTACGATTCGCTGGAGCAACGTATTTGTTATATTCGGGCTACCTTCATGATATTTTTCTGTCAGCTATTGTACTCGTTTGGAATTAGATCATTCAGTTTCAAATTAACAAGAGGTTATTGTTTTAATAGCCGGAAAATGAAATAAACGAGTTTATCCTTATAAATATATAATCGAATTCACTATAATATGTTCTATATCAGTGATTTTATATATCGTAAATCCATCGTTTAATGTAACAAATTCACAAAGTGTGAAGGAGAATCAAACTTACTAATCAATTAAAAAAATTAGTTAAGACATATCTTGTATATATATTTCTTAGTATATAATTGTATTTCATTAGTGCGATACGCATTAGTTTGGTGACATTACGTAGTTCATTAGTCAAACTAGATAATTACCGGCAAGATTCCACCTGCGGTCTCGGCCATGTTTGAGGGATTTGTGGAGACGTTTAATACATGAATTAACATTTATTTTACTAGCTATCAGCGTGACTCTGTTCGGGTGTTCTGTACGCGTTAATCAAGGCAGGAGTTAAAATTAGTGACAGCAAATGAGAATTGTGATACAATTTGTAAATTGTATCATTGTTAAAATGTTTTGTCGACTTCACTTATATGTAACAGAGGTACATTAGGACAACATAAGTTACTTTTAACCATCTAAAATAAGAAACTGAAATTGAGTTATCCGTTTAGGAGCGTCTCGTCCGATATACAGAATGTTTGGCGACTGCTCCCGAAAACGAATACGGCTGATAGTACTAATGATACCTTTGATGAAGGGACGCGAAAAAAATCGATCATCGCTTAAAAACATACATATTTTTAACAATTTTTTATTAGCATTATTTCGCTCCATCTTGTCAGTACAGCTAAATGAAACGATAGTTTCATAAAAAAATGTTTTACTTTCCTAAAAAAAAGAACCAGCAATGAAGCATGATAACAAAAACAGCTGGACTAATATGATGGAGAGAAATAACGGGATCGATTTTTATCAAAGGTATGTTTTGTAATATTCCCTGTCTTTGTTTTCGGAAGCAGACCCCAAACAGCCTGTATAACATCACACTATGATCAATGGGCGCGGAGCATTAATGAAAAATGTATATTTTGAAAAATATATTCACTTTGAGAGCATGCGCTGCGTAATCCGTTTAAGTTACACAGTAATCACGTATGACAGAATTGCCTCTTATAAAAGCTTTAAAAATCCGCCATTTTTAAGATTGACTCACAAAAGCTTTTTTGTTTATCAAATTTGTATATTATCTAAGGTGACAGAGATGGATTATAGAAAGTTTTCAATAATAGTACAGTGTTTGAATTTCTAAGACAATAGTTGATTGATACCTAAAATCATATTGCCGTTAGATAAATCAATATGACGAATATTTAGTACGACCGCAGGCCAAGAATGTGCTTTTGCTATGCTTAGTATTTAAGGTACTGGGAGGTATTGCCAGCTAATCGAATACCAGGGCGAACCCTCGGTATTCGAAATTTACCATACTATAAACAATATAATCGCTCTTCGAACTGGTTGTTTGTTTGTTTGTAGAAATATATTTATGGTCTTTAAGGAGTTGATTATATATTGAACTATTTAGGGTGGGGTCATGTTTATATATAAATTAAAGTGATGTTCATTATAATAGCTTTTCTAATTACATATGAAAGGATATAAGCCGTTTAAGTATTACATAAGTACTATAGGGGATGGGGGGTATTTCTTTGCTTATTTTGGATGCTATGGGAGGTAGGGAGTCTAGATAATGATTTTATTAAACTTTTGATTATGAATCATTAAAAAATCAAAATGTTAATTGAAAAATGTTTACGTAATCATAGCGGAGGAGGTAAGAGCTTTGCTTTATTCTTCTGACAAGGGGAATGGGGGGTAAATAATTATAATAAATCCACCTATGTAATACTTGAATGGCCTCTAATTTATTTTTTGTTTGTTTGTTCCGCCTACTCTTCGAAACGACTGAAGGGATTTTCAATGGCGTAACACTGAAGCTATAAGGCGCAAATTCGGGGATTTATATTTTAAACTAAATGATTATGGATCCTCTTAAAAATATTAAGTCATCAAATTTCTACTTTCTATAAATTCTTTAAGTCAATCCTAATATTAAGTGTTTGTGTGTGTAAGGTTAATTTTGATAATTTTGAGCGTCATTAATTTTACGTAAAATTGTTAATTAATAAAATATAAAGCTCGGAATTTTTGCACGTCCCAAAATTCACTTTGGGCCGGAACAGAATAGAAATTCGTTGAGAAAATCTCCAAAGACGTCGTTACATTAAATAAAATATGCCGTCAACTCGTAGTTGTCACGTAAAGGGGTATATTTTTATGGAATACGTAATTTTGTTTGACTTCATACGCGATGTCCATATTTGCCAAAGTCTTCACGTTCTACATGCAAAGAGTTATATAAGTGTCCATTTTTACACGAAAAAATCGTGGCGTTACGGTTAATAATTATGATAATAAATTACCACCACCACAAAGGTACCACATTTTATGGGACTACGTAAAGGAAATGGTTTTTATGTCAAAATAGCTGTTCGTCTTTATTTGCCTTGATTATGTGTATGTATTCAAGATGTTGATGACAAGAAAGTAGACAAATTGCTTCTTAAAAGCATGGGCTAATTTTCAGTGAGAGTCATCTCTAAATCGATCCAGCCATTAATTATCTGTATTCATAATCATGTATACAGAAAAAAATATACTGATAATACAGACTGGCACTTTAGTTTTAATCTATTTGTAGATATTGCTTTACTCGACTGGATTTGGAATTTTATTATCAGAAGTTAAAACACGTATCTGAACTACACTGCTAAAAATAACATCTGATATACTAGTTTAAACTTTGCTTTAATAATGTAATACTTAAGAAAGTCAATACAATATATATTATAAGTAAAAGGTTGAGAGAAATAAATCGACGTACAGTGGAAACAAGTGCACTAGTAACGAAACAGGTCTTAGCAAATAGAGGGAGACATCGAATGATAGAAAATATTTCTCAAGAGCTTTTCGACTGAACTGGCAACGGCGAACTGGCAACCTCCTTTGAGGGCATGGACGTCTACAACTAAAAGTTTGTGGATGAAACTCAAATAAAAAGAAGTATGATTTAATGGGACCCGAGCACTTTGATTAATATGACATTTCAGTTCCTTCGGTGTTTAATTTTGTACTTTACTTTATTTTTGTTTAGAGCACAATTTTTTTAGGTGGACTTTTGTATATAATTTAAAAAAATGTCGTAATATGGATGGTATTATGTTGTCATTAATTTTAATTTGTCAGTTCCGTCCGGGTCTCGTACCGCCGGTCATAGATGGAAAAGTGAAGTGCTATGCGCGTTTCGATTTCAGTCTATGAATTTCCTTATACACGAAATAAAAATAAAATAACGCCTCAAGGTTGGCAACGCGTCTTCTAGTTCTAATGAGTTTGAAGGTGTCCATGGGCGACAGAAATCGCTTAATATAAATGAATTGTATGCTCATTAGGCTCCGAAATTAGTTGATCGATTTGAAAAATTCTTTCACTGTTGGGAACATAGGCTATATCATATTTTCAAAAAAAAATAAGGATCCTTACTAAATGTTCAATAATGTAACCCAAGGTGTAAAAATCGAAATGGATGCGAGCAAAACCGCTGGCAGCAGGCAGTTAAGTAATATATCAAGGAAGAATATAAACTTAATGCATATAAATAAAAAAATTGGATATGGTAATATTTCTGAAAACAAAAAAAAAACATACTGACTTGATCATGTACAGATACACTGGTGACTAAAATTCGCATTACGAAGTGTTTATTTAAAATTCGAGAATGTCTTGTTTATAAATAAAACCCGTTATTTGTTTATTGTAGCGTTTATAAAGCGTCATCTATACAACCCAATGTCATTATGACAATTTTCATTCGCTATGTACCTCGTGAGAACTGAGACTTTTGCAAAGGCTTTTTTCTTAATCACTTGTGCCGGGCTCGTCTTGTATGCTATGCTAGCGTTTTATACATTTCACCAAGCCTTTTCGAACCTAACGCATATGATCAATCAAGATAACTTGGTACAGAAATTTACTTATAATAAACCAGTTGATTACGTTAGAAGTGATATGCAGTATATTTTAATCTGGACCGTTCTTAATAGCACTATTGTTGATTTCGATGAAGGACAAAGTGTGTTTACAGATCAAAAGTGTTCTCATACAAATTGCTTTATAACATCAAACAAGAGTTATTTAAACGATGACTATAAACAGTTCGATGCAGTTGTGTTTAACGTAAGTACCATAACGCAGTGGAATATGGATATACCAAAAATTAGAGCTCAAAATCAGAAATTTATTTTTCATTGTTTAGAATCATCTTATCTATATCCAGTATGTCCTGTTTTTGTTGATGACTTTTTTAACTTAACTTGGACTTATAAATTAGATTCTGACATACCGCATCCTTTATTTGAAGTAATAGATCTAGCAGGAAATCTTGTCGCTCCTAAAGAAACTGTGAAATGGGACGACTCTATGACAAATTTGACTGAATATGATTTAATACCTTTAAGAAGAAAACGAAAAGCAGTGATAACTGTGATGGTCAACTGTGATGATGGTAGGTTTGAGTATGCTCAGAAACTGCGCAAACTCTTTTCAAAGAACTTCTTGGATTTCGACATATTTGGTTGCGGAATGATGGAGTGTCCAGAGAATATATGCTATCGAATAATTAAACAAAATTATTATTTTTATTTTGTGTTCGAAGGAGGGTTAGCTACAGATTACGTTAGTAAAGAAATATTGAAGGCTTATAATAATTATGCGGTTCCTGTTGTGATGGGAACTGCCGATTATAAAAGGTAAGCTGTGCCAGAATAAAAGTTGATCCTAACGAATTTACAAGATAATTTATTTATGATATTGTTTGTGGCATTAATAAGCAGTGTTCATTTTTGTTGTTACAATGTATACTATTTAATAAGATTTTCTTCTAGCTGATTCTTATTAAAATAGTATTCTTGACATTACAGATTTTTACCTGAAGGATCATACATTAACGCGAACTCTATATCAATGGATGGAATTGTTGCACTCATTGAGTATACAATCAATAATCCCGCAGTATATCAAAGCTTCCATAGATGGAGAAAAATTTATTCTATAAATGAGAGACAACCGTATAAAGGCTTTTGTGAACTGTGCGCAAAGTTGAATGATTGGAAGGGAGTTAAATATAAGAGTGACTTAAGGAAATGGTGGTTTAATGGCAAACTTCATGACCGTTGTGTACCGGGTGGCTTTATAAATATTGAAGATGTTGTTACAGCTAATCAGACCAGATGAACTAAGTTTTAGGAAATTTAAGTCCATATTCCAGCAGTTTAACTAAATTTGATCTAGATAAACCGCTTCTTTGCAAACAAAATCTTAGGATTATCCATAGATAATGTCGCGTGTTAAGAGGAAGGGGTCGAAAGAATGTGCCTTTGTGTTACAGATTTAATTATATTAGAAATTATTTTATATTTTAAAAAGATGTTACTGCAAAATATGTAATATTACACAAGAGAGGGAGAAGTGTTATAAATGGCTCAATAGTTGACGTTGCTTAAGTATAGAATCCGATTTCAGTAATATATTAGAATTTGGAGCTTAGTATTGATTCTACAAAACAGAAGTTAACACTAATATTACATTTAATTAAATACTTCTACTAATTAAATGTGTTCATAAATCTCTCGTAATACTTATTTTCATGTATGTATCCATAAAAGTATAAAATGAATAAAAATAAAACCTTATCCGGTATTACTTTGTTATAAATATTTAAAAGGAACTGACATTTAAGGATGTGACCTTTAAGTTAAAGGTCAATCAAAATGTTAGTCTAAAAAATAAGTCTGAAATAAGAACAATGGCGTTAATTCTAATGTACACTTGCCTTATCCGGATTTCAGAAATGGCAGTTATCTTCGTTGAATAAAAAGAATCAGGAGTATAGTTTAAAAGAAAAAGATTATCGTATGAATTGAACCTTGTTAAATTTGCAGGTTAAAACGGTGTGTGAGGAAAATTAAAAATCTCCATTCAGAAGTACTTTTTAACAAGCTTTCTACTGACCCAATTTTAAGCTGTACCTGAAGAACTAAGTCACTAGACTTCAGAACAGCTGATCGTATATATTTTAAATAGAGAGCCCAGTGGCGCCCTCTTCGCGTCACTCTGTTAAGCGTACTCGAATATTCATTAGATGAAATTAACGTATGCTTTAGCATAATGGATAAGTGACCTTATACAGGCTTTAACGGTAGTTTTCTTCTTAAAATCGAGCCTTCGAAAGTTCGAAGTATAATATTGTTAAAAGTTTTCTATTTTGTTTTTGGAATAGTAACGTCGTTCTTAATAAAAATAATAAAGATATTAAATAAAACTCTTATTTAATTCAATCATTATATAATAATAAATTAAAAACGTTGGCTTTAAATAGATTTACAAAAATCTTTTATAAGTTCGTAAGTTGCTTAATGCTCATGAATTCATGATACATAAATCGGTGACAGCAGACAGATGCAGTATGAAAAGATAATGAATTAATGATACAGAATATAAGACTAAAAGAAGTACAAGATCTGGTGCTGATAGCCTGGTAGATTTATTTATATTTTATATTAGGCCGATCCCGGCGGCACTGCAATGCCGGGCCGACCCGTGACAGGAGTGGAGCAAGCCCCGAACATCCCGTC
>JAOSYY010000014.1:6039687-6055441 GCA_025727935.1 Hebomoia glaucippe | reverse complement strand
AGCACTCATTTTAAAGAAAAAAACGCTAAAATCGGTTCAGTAGTTTCCGAGTTCATCCCGGACAAACATCGTGACAGTAGATTTATATATATTAGATGAGATAAAAAACAAGCTTTAGTCGTCTGATTGTTGGGCAAATTTTTTTTTTATTTTGTGACATTCTAAAAGATTATAATTTAATGCAACACACCTGATAATTAGATATATTAAGAAATAAAAAACTTTGTATTCTGTAATAAAAATGTTGAAATTTTTAATTACTCTATTCCCATTGGAACTACATACATATTCATAATAATGTGTAATTCGGCATAATTAGCGAAAATTAAATTTCCATGATAAGATTTTCTTACATTGATGTTTGGAAAATGTTTGACGTTAGCTTTGAAATAAAAATAAAAAGATTATTTGTTAACACTGTTTGTTAACACAATTTACTATCAATGTAGTTAATACCACACGTATCTTGACAAAGGCAAATTAAATAGCTTATATCTTAATATACATAAATTACGTGTCACGTTGTTTGTCCGGGAAAAACTTCAAAACTACTTAACCGATTTTAACGTGTTTTTTTTTAAATGAGTGTACTACAACTTAAAAGAAAGTATACTTCATTTATCCATTTATAGTCGTAATATTATTTTATTGTCAATTATTATTTGTACATCTGAAAGTCACAATTATCTTTTAACTCCTAATAATTCTAACAAATGACAATATCTGTTGACTAAATTGAGTAGGTATTCAATAGATGGCACTGTGTTAAAGGCACAAACGTTTTAATAATAATAATGCTCACTAATTTCAATTTCCTTACAAAAACTTTAGCCACAACAACGCGTGGTCGAGTCATTTAGTAGTATATAAATTAATGTCAGTAAAAATACAAATAGAGGCCCACCATAAATCAAGTGGTAAGTTCAAATCTCTCCATAGAGCGGTAATCTTCCCTTGAAAAGGTTCGCGTGCTTGACTCAAGAGACAAGTGCTCTGTAATGGATATCTATTAGCCACAGACGCAAAGAAATCCAACAGGGTTGGCACAAAATAGTTTTATCTATAATATTTTATGTTCGTGCGAACGAATACCCCAAAGTTTTATCCACGTTAATTTTATTTATACTATTTTTAAAATTAGTGGTGCTGATGATGACTTTAAAACATAAGTTTGTTCCAACTGATACACAAAACGGCTCGACCGATTTATGTGAGATTTTTATAAACAGATGCTGTAGTATCGGGAATAACTTAATCTTACTATCAATCAATCATTATCAAAAATTAATGTATGTTAAATTTGTTATGGACGAATCGGTATAACTTCGCTAGGTCATTTGACATTTAATTTTGATAAAAAAGTTTCAGATACTGATTCGCGTCTACGATTGAATTTGATTACTAAATGTACATATTTACGGTCAAACAAAATTGTATTTTTAATACTGTTACACGCAGGAAAACTTCGAACCGATAACCCTAAGCGTAAAGTCCTTCCATTACGACGATTTCCGACACTCGTGGCTGACGCAGCTACGCAACCACTTACAGGATCAAAGTGCCTGTTTGTACCACTACAAGGTCAACTCAAGGACGAATATCTATGATAACGCGAAAACATCTTAACATAACGATCATTAACTAGTTAAATCTTGAATCTAGCGGTTTCACAGACAGATTTTTTATCCTATAGCCTTTCATTATAATTGTCACTATAGTTTATATTATTAAGAAAGCATGTATGTTTAAGACTACCGTATAAAAATGTCATGCTTGGAGTATTTAATTCGTAAATATTTCACGCTTTAAAAAAATACTTACGGCTGATAATAAAGCAAAGGATAATAGAAAACAATATATTATTATAATTTTTATGTACGTTAGTTAATATTTTTTACCCAAGTTCTTGGTTTTCTTGTTCAAGAAGATTTATTGCGACCAATTTAGACTGATGCCTTAAGGAGAAAGTTGTCTATGATAAAATAATACGTAATCTCAATCCGCTTTGATTTAAGAAACCCTATTATTATATCAATATTATTAATAAGCATTTATCTTTTTTTGACATAGCCGAAATGGTCTTTCGCCCAGGTGCTACACTTTTGACTATTTTAATTTCCATCTGGTCGGGATTAGAAGTATTATTTTGCCATGTCACAGCATATAAGGACTAAACGTGACCATAAAAACTAAAGTTTAGGGATTCTGTGGGATATTTGAAACAAAATTAGTTTTTATCTCCTTAAATCATGTTTCCATACAAACATGATCACAATTCTTAAAATAAAATATTCTTCTATATCCTCATTTTATTCTCTGAGATCGTAATCTAACCACGTTTTAGTGAAAAAAGTAAATTCGATGAAATCAGTAAATAGCTGGTTTTGGAAAACAATAGAAAGCTCTTAGCAAATTAGCCACTTCTTTCCGAGAGCAGATTGTATGTAATCCGATGTTATTCACCGTGATTACTTGTGACTGGAAGTCGGATTGCGTTTAGCTTGTGGTACAAGTGATGGAATTAAGCGAGATTTTTAATATTTACTTCGTGTTAAAGACATTACTTTTCGTCTTGTCTGTCTCCAGGTTGCTATTAATGTGTATTTTAGGAATATTGTCCTTAAACTACTGGTAACATTTTATGATGATTAGGATATTCTAAGCATTAAGATGTCAGGGCATTATTAATTGATGTGATTCAAACTGTTCTAGATTTTTGTGAGCAAAATTTTGTTTCTTTTTCAAAAAGTCAAATAATAACTCTTGATTAAGGCCAGAATAAAGTGAGTAGTAATGTCACGAAAATAATAAACATTTAATTATAAAATAATACAAATTCAAATTATACATGCCTATTATATTTATTTATTTTTTGTAAGCATTCATGTCATATCTTTATTACTACAAAAAATACAGAGTATTTACAGAGATGTTAGACATTCATATAATCTAAACTTTGTTTTATATTCTATAATACCAAATAACAAACTATTACGCTTATGACTTGGACATGTAATAAGATAAGGAATAAAGTAAGCAGTACATACGAGCATTGTTGGCTATAAGGTTTATATGCTACGCTCGTATGTTGTAAATATTTATCTTTCTTTATCCAGTACTAAATTTATATCGTTTGAAAAATTATATTTTTTTCTAGAGCGCTCCGTCTTAGGCCACGCTATTTATGCCTATTTCAGACAAAATAATGTTATCCATGGGGCTTAAATCTAGAAACTACGATGGTACATATATGCATTACGTACAAACCCACACGGTCAATCATGAAAAGTTCTCAATACATAGTGTAGAAAAATATAAAATGTTTAAAAATTTGTTACGTTAAGTTTAATGACATAACATATTTTTGTTTGATAAGAGCTAAACGCGTTTTTACTTATGACATTTTTCAATAATCTCCCGATTAACATTACAAATTTATTTTTCTGATGCTTCGCGTCTTAAAATTGTCTAATTATTCTTGTTAATCCTAAAAAAAAATCACGAATCCCTCTACAGAAATCATAAAAATCAATCGACCATATCAGCTTTCTAAAAGCACTAAAATCGGTTCATTTAATCAGAAACGAATGCCACATACATATCAAACTTACAACACCAACGTCTGGTTTTGATAAAATGTAATCTGTAAAAACACATTTGAATGAAGTTTAACATTATTATTTCAATGTGTGACACTCGCGTAAAAAGACAATATTACATATATTACTACTGATCTGTACAATCATTTTTTTTTATTTTATCTGCAATATATTCACAAGCGAACAGGATCGAATACAAGTCGGCCATAACCGCCATGCACGTGACGTTGCAATTGACGGCCATTTTGTAGATCCTCTTGTCGATTGACCGGAAATAGTATTGGTGTATTTACAACTACCGGCCCGGGGGATGGCGGGAGAGCAATTAATAACTTTTATCGCTTCCGATGTTGGCGTCTCGAACAATTAGCACGGCTATAAAAATCTTCACGGCTGATTGGGGCCAGGGGCCAATAAATAGGTTTTGTGAGAGAAATGGGATACGTCCTTTTGAAGTTATACGGGTTAACTTTATATATATTTATAGAGCCATCGTTAATGATGTTGGCAATAAAATAATAGAATTAGTCTAACTTATCTTATACAGTGAAAGTATCATCAAAAACTAACTAGCCGTTTGCAACGTTAACCGGGAACAGTTAGACAATTAATCAAAATATATAAATTCAGTATGACATATACAATATAATTATTATTTATCAGTGAAAGACATTATATACCAGTTATGTATTTTTTATAATTCCTATACCACGGCTTGTAACGTGCATTGAAATAAATAATGTAATATCATAGTCAAGTGTATTACCAATAGTGAATCATCTATACGTTTCAGTACTTCAGTAAAGGTATTATTTTAGCAATGCATTGCTTGCCCGTAAAAAACCCAGTAGTCAACAGATATCTCAATTTAAAAAACAAAATGGAATTATTCCATCGATGCTGCAGCTAAAAGCACAATAACATTGCGTAGGCCTTGTGTAACTATTAGCTGTATAGGCGGCGAGCACATCAGTAATCGAATAAGTGTAGCAGCCCCGAGCGCGTGCCACAAATCTACTTACTGCCTTTGTTGGAAGTCGCGAGACACCGATGAATAAACTGTTTGAGAGATGGTACTTTATAAAAACAATGATTTACCCACAGAAATATTGTATATTTTTTATAGTCAACTCAATAGGCGTGTCTGAACTGTGAGAACACCAAACACTGTCATTAAAAAATCATTTAAAAAATGGTAATAGAGAAACATTAAATAAATTTTCTAAAATATTTGGGTTACACTATTGGAGCTTTACTCGATAAATGTACTTACTATCCAACTCTTAAATAATTTTCCAATCGAAGCAGCGTTTTCTGAGATTAGCGTGTTCAAACAAACAAACTCTTCAGCTTTATAATAATAGAATAGATTTTTTACTTCATGTATTAATGCCCTATTTTAATTTATGAAACTCATAAAGAACTCAAACAATTTAATTACCAACTAACGCCATGAAATCGCTACAATGTCGCAAAAATATTTATAATCTATGTACAAGTCATTTAATACTTTAAAATGCATAACATTTATAAAAAGATTTGAAAAGATTATAGTTAACTTTAATATCTGATGTAATGTCTTGCATGGCGTTTATCTATGGCGGCGTTCACAAACTCCAAAGCGTTTTATGTGACGACTGCAGATATGGCAGCGAACCTTAAAAATGTCACATTTACCATTTTCCTACATCGTTGAGTATCGTTTAAGCGCCCGAGGGAGACCGTAATGACATCACAGCGATAGGCACTCTCGCTACCGAAGATTTTTATCGGCAATACATGCTATGCGATAGATAGTTTTATCGGGGAAGGAAAGAGTTTTGGCTTAAGCGTTTCGTTGGAGAAGAGTACGTTGTGAAACTATGTTTGAAATTCAGCGAAAGCTTAAAACATTATATAATATATCAGGCATTTGATGCACACGATAATATAGCGTGTTCCATGCATAACGGGTAATAGGGTCCCGCTCCCGAAAACGAAGACAGATGATAGTACACGTGACACCTTTGATGATGGTACGGAAAACAATCGATATATTTTTAAAACGTTTTATTTGCGTTATTTCGCTCCATCATGTTAGTCCAGCTGTTTGTGTTATCAAGCTTCATTGCTGATTCTTTTTTTAGCAAAGTAATGTATTTTTGAAATAATGCTAATAAAACGTTTTAAAAATATGCTTTTTTTAATCAGGATCGATTTTTTCCGTCCCATTATCAAAGGTGTCATTAGTATTTATCTGTCTTCGATTTCTAGTGTACTTATAAATATTATTTTTCGCAGATGGGAATTGAATATGTTCTTAGATTACTGTAGTCCGTTCTAGGGTATAATTTACACCCAAAAATGTCTGACAATCTACCTCGATCCCTTAGTGTAACATCGCTCTCTTCCCCCCTACTGCAAGAAGACGTAAAATTATAAAAAAAACCTCCCCATTTAAGTAGTGTGGACCTTTTTATGACCCAATACGATTTAGTGACGATTAAAATAGCATACTCACATCCTAAAGCCTAATGCATCTCTAAGATTTTTAATTTTTTTTGTTGTTACTATACTATATTAGTTAAGCTGAAGCAAAAATATATAAATCAAACAATCCTGATTTAATCATTCATTTACATAGGTTAGTATTTACATGCGTTAGTCCTATTTTTCCTAGACTAATATAATTACGACTTGTGAACTTGCTTTTATTCTGATGTCTTGAGACTTTTATTTACTATTATTTTGATTAACCAAAGATTTGATTGCTCTACTTACGGCGTGAAGTGAGGATCGCATACCTAATAAAAAAAACGTAAACCTAATAATCACCGTAAAGAACAAAACAATTTTATAAGTAAAAGGAAAACAACTCTTTATTACTCTGTTCTCGTAAAAGTCCATTGTGAAAAGTATTTTTCCCGATATTAATTAGTTCCTCATACCCATTCGAACAAAGAGGCTAACTTTGGCGCAGGATTCCCACCACGTGTGAGCCGAAAGTTTTCTAATTAACTTCGACAAAAGTTTTTTCGTTAACGACGGACGGAGTGGCTTTTGTTGTAGTTTTAATGTTGTCTTATCCATTTGATACTTGTTAAACTTTTTGACGTGTCAAATAACATTTTTTAACGTCTTGCAGCGACCGTTACTAAAAGATACTGATTGATGAATATCTAACAAATTATAAGTTCCATCCGGGTCACGTACCACCGTTTGTAATTGGAAGGTCGTGAAGTTCTGTAATGGTGCGTTTTAATTTCAGTCCATGAATTTCTGAATACCCGAAATAAAAATACATAAGATCGTTAATAGCACGTTATTGAATAATTAATTATATAATATAGCTACGATAGCATGGGTGACGGTAGTTACTCACAATATTAAAAAACATATTAATTAGGATCTATGACGTTGCAATAAGATACGTCAAACGCTTTTTAAATAGCAGGTTGAATTTGAAGTATTCAGTTCTTATATACACATATGGTAGCCATTAAACATAGTTTACTGATCGTAATCTCGGCTCCGAAATTATTTTTTCTGAGAAAGTTTTTAGCAATATTGCTATAATATGTTGAAAAATGCGTCAGCACGGCGTTACATGATGTGTATACGATTCATAATAAACAAAACAAAACCCTAATACCTCACGTCATCTATTGTATAGTTATCGATGGAGATCGTTTTCACTAATTGCAAGCTCTGAGACACATATTAAATGTTCGTTTCGTTTCGTTCGTTTTTACAATGCACATTGTAACATGGTGATTCCCCAAGTAAATTTTCCTCCGATTCCAAGACTTTCGCGTCTTTTAGTATGAATGAATCATTTTAAATAAACTTTGTTTTTTCCTCCTTGGAACCTTGAAACCTTGTTATCCTCCTTTTTTCCTTTGCGGAACCTTGTCATTTTCAAACAAATGCAAGAAATACTTAGATATCTGGGAACGTGTCTTCCCAAACAAACTCGTTGTAATTGTTTGTGAAGAAATTAATATTTTTAACTATAGAATTAAAATATCCAGTGTTGCCAGTTTCGAGGAAAATATTTATAAATTTCAGGCCAAAATAAAATGAACTTTATTTTAGTAACACTTTAATTATTAAATTAAATACAAAAACATCAATAAGCTTACACATTGAAAAACAATTCTTATTCACATATTAAAGTATCTTGTTTCATTACAAATATGGAATAAACGATTTTAAGTTCACATTCAGGTACTATTTCCGATGTTCCAAAAAATATAGAAAAAGAAATTTAACAGATTAAGGAAACGTTTTTATTTAAATACATTTAATAACACGTTTATAGAAATATCAAATCTGAGAGTGAATTTTTCGAAAAATATCACAGACTTTTATAATTGGTAACAAAAAAAACGTTTGGCATGTGCGCTTTCCTAATACCTTAATTTCGAATAAAGAACAACGAAGATTTCAAAATTTGAATACTCTCATCTAGTCTCCTATCTTAAAATTACTATTATAATAGGAGAAAAAGGCAAATGTTGATGTTTTTCACACAAAACAACAGATTTTTGGCATTTAGTATCTCTATTAAGTATTCAATTCATAAACTAAAAATGGTAATCAAAATTCCCTTTTTAAGTACACGATATAATTGGCAATGTACCAATATTTTTTTATAGATTATTTATTACCTCGTGATTAGCCCTGTCTCTCACTTTTACTATGAAATAAAAAGAGACAGATTTAAACGATACTTAATATTCAAAGTCGAAATGTCGTGACTGCAACCAGTATTAATTACCTAACTGTTAACCACAGCCAATAATATAATTGTGTTGTATAAATAGTCGTTTAGTCTCACAACCTTTTTTTAAAAAAAAAATAAGACCCTCACTTTTTTGTGACATGAACGAAAAAACATCTCTTAAATTTGCGTTTAATTGCATTTTTTAACATTTTCGTAGTAAACTAAGGCACGATTATTAATGAAACTGCAATACTTATTCCATATATAAAATCTTCATTGTAACCTTTTTAACATAAAAAAACGAATCCTTTCACATACCACTCTTAGCCATTAAGCACGTACACCGAAGCACAGAACGACATATTTTTAATACAAGACATTACAATATCTGTAAAAAACACTAGTTAAAAGTTTCTAAATATCATTCAGAGCATCTCTCTTGATAGTTATGGTGCCACCATTGTCTAAAATGCTTATATGAGGAATGAGACTGCAGCATCTCAGCGTTGTTAAGGGCTGCACAAATTGAACAAACATTATCAGACACAACTGGATTCCTATACGTGTATCTGCTTTTCCATCTTAAATAATGGCTATAAGTTTTAGGATATTCTATAAGAGTAACTATAATAAAGGCCAATTCTTCGGCAGTTGACGTGCGGGCATCTAGGTAAGAGCCAGGAGGAAGAAATCTGTAAAAGGATATAGTATATCAATACCACGCGTTTCGTTATTGTCACCTAAATAGACCCAACGTAGACATATTCAATGTTAGGTTATTACCAAAAAGACAATTAACAAATAAGATAAAAATCGTCAAGATAGATAAGAATTTTTATCTTAAGATATATTTAATGATCATCAAACAACATTGCTTGCAATTAAATAGTATATACACATAAACGCCACGAAAACAGAAAACATTTACAGAAACTTTGTTTTATATTTTCTTCCATATTCTACGAATCGAAATTGGTAATTGCTAGCGACTTTATCAGCAGTAAAACATAGTTTTTCCTTAGAAAGTTAATGATATACGAGATTTGCCTTTCTAATAACCATAAAGATTGGAAACTGATAAGAAAAAATGAAGTGTATATATAGTATGAAGTACCAATCTATGTAGAATGTACTCATATTACGTGTTTATCAGGTTCTAGTGATTTATACGGATTATGGCAGACGGCTCGAGATGATTACGATTACAAAACGTGTAAAACCGGATTATTTATAGCTTAGGGAAAACGTAGTACATACTTAGAGATAATAAGTAAAGAATCTATATTTATAAAAATGAGTTACTGTTCGTTCGTCTCGCTAAAACTCGAGAACGGCTGGACCGATTTGGCTAACTTTGGTCTTGAAATATTCGTACAGGTCGAGGGAGGATTTCAACGGTGAAATTATGGAAAAAATAAGAGGAAAAAACTAGAAACGACAATGTTATTTTCCCATACAAACTAGCCCTATCTCTCAAACTTGGTGGCTATTAGAAATCAATTTTTTTTTCCAAAAGTCTGTATATAATTATGTCACACAGACAAAGTTGCAGGGGTCAGCTAATTTGAAATAAAATTAGACAGAACTGCCTATTATATAGATAAAAATCAACATGTTTTAACTTCTACTTCTTTCGTTAACTCAGTTGCACCAAGTTAAATAATAATCTATATACAAAATTTATTTATGGACCTCAAAGACGGTGCAAAATAGGTTAAAAAGTAGTCTTTACCTTGAATAGTCAGCTCCCCCAAATACTATCGGGACAACATCGTGCTGTAGAGCTGTTAACAACTTCTCAGTGACATAATCTTCCGACAGCGAATTCTCAAATGATAAATAAAAGAAATAATCTTTTTCCAAAAATGAATTGCAATTGTGCTCTTTCTCTCTCGGACAACTCAAAGGTCCACAATTGCCATAAATATCTACACCATAGCCGTAAACAGACAAAGCGTTATGTAATTCTTTTGCAATATTTAATCTATTACTTCTACTATTACAATTAGACACAAACCATGCAACAGCTTTAGTTTTATTCTGTATTCGATGAAACAGTTCATCGTTAACTAATACCCCATTTTCTTCCCAGTTCATATTGATTTTAGGACCAATAACTTTATCTTCGTTATTTCTAATTTGTATATATGGGTAGGGAATATCGGAGTCTAATTTATATGTAGACGTCCAGTTGAAGTAGTTATCGTAATGAGGATCGCAAATGGGGTAGTTATCAGCTGATTCCATGTTGAAGTATATAAATTTTTGATTCACAGAACGATGTTTTGGAAGCTGCGAAGCGCCCATGGACACAAGCGAGCGTCCATTGAAGGCAATAGCATCAAATTTAGTGGTATCACCATTAAATAGATGCCTATCTGACGTAACGTAGCAATTAACGAAAGAACAGTTAGTTTCAATGAATTTTCTTTGTCCATGACCGAATAAATAGAACGGTGCTAAGTCCTCAGTCGTCCACAACAAAATAAATTTAGTCCCATAAGGGAGTCTATCAGTCTTTCTGTATACTTCCGCATATCTGTAATCACGAGCGACATTTTCAAGGGCTTCTTGTACCAAACTTTCGTTTTGCAACGAGTATGTGGGTTTATCCACGAATTGGATCCAGCTGACTGAAATAAGGAAGCTGAGGCAGGTGAGGATAAAAAACGAGCGCGCTGTTAACATTTGCCTTACATTTGCAACAATGCGATGCCGCCGAACAACACACAACATACGCATTTTAATCGCCACATTGTCACATATTTTCTTCGGCGTTTCTCTTCATACATTATTTGATTTTTATGGTCCAAATGTATGTTTGGAACCTGGAAATCAAAAAGTCAATGTTAGAATCGACTAATTGGATATTTGTTACGCTAATTACCTCTTATACCGGATATTAAATAGAAATGTGAGGATCATTAAATTGCACTTTATGTACTGTAAAGTGCATTCACGCGTGACGTCATAACAACATTTTATAGTATAATATATGCTATTTAATATTATGCATCATATTTATATTATGTGAAAGTTTGGAAGTTTGTTAGTCTATGACATATAAACGGATGAATAGACTTGAATGAAATTTTGATAGGCCTGGATTTCAAATAATTTTTCATCCCAAAAATATACCTAACTGCAATGCCCATATAAACACGAGCGATAGGAAGTAGAATCACAATTAGCGTTCTGTATGTTACATATATTTTAATGAATAGAATCATATATTTCCTCGAGATTAAAGTTTTCATTCTGTAACTCATTATTCAGTAATGTACTTTCCTTCATTAACTTCTATTCATACATAAGAAATATGTAATAACTAACTTTGGTATTTCTCTAGTTCCCTTCTAACTAGTAGTTTTTGTTTATTAAGTAACTAATAATATTTAAAATTTAGTTATACGTTATCCTCAATGTTATATTTAATTAATACAACCGAAAAATAAGGCAAACTAAATAATGTTTCCTCAAAAATACTTAAAAGGAAAACTGACATACAATTACGAAATAATAATTTGTTTCAATAATTAGTGAAGTGTTAGTACAAAATATGTTTTTATACGGTTATATATTAAATAAAATAATAAAATTTCAGTGTTAAATATTTCAAAGTCAAGACTCATATTATTGCTCTAAAAGTACAACGAAACGCAATTTCTCATAAGAATAATGAGAAAAAATCATCTTCCTTGTGTATGCCTAGTGTTTAACTTGAAAATATAAATGAAACTGTCTCCCGTTTAAAATTATATAATAATTACGTAAACTACGAACATTACTAAAAATCATAAGGTTTCCCTTAAAACTGCCTATTTTAATATTTCATGTGTAGCTTGCAAAAACATCAATTATTTATTATTATTATCCAATAAAATGAGGTTGTATGACATTTTAACCATATAGTACTTACCGCAGTGCATTGCAATTTGGTAGCTTTAAAATTCGCACATGCGCAGTCGCTAGACCGTATGCCACAAACATTCAGAGTAATATTTGGTATTAATCTATTAAAATATCACAATACGCATATCACGATGCTATTACATAATGTCCATTGTAATTTCTAACATTAATGTCTGTGCTACATGTTTTTCTTGTTACGAATATCTGAGAAATCACAATGTTTATTTTCAACGCGTTCACCGCGGCGCGGCGTCGTTCACGACTGCGCATTGAGCATTCAAGCCAAGGTCACATAATAATTGTTGGGACCAGAAAGCGTTGGTGTTATGAAGGGGTGACTCACTTTTTTATTTTAAATATCACAAGCTTACACGCACTTAACATACGTAAAGTTTAATTAACATAATTAATAGTGGAATATTTTATTTTTAGTATTAGTTTAAGTATTTTTCGCGAACCATAACCGATCATGGTGACAAATTCTATTGACCTCTATAGTGTATATAGGGTTTTTTAATGATTATTTTATTTTAGAAAAATGACGACTGAAAAGTTCAAACAAATAAGAAATCACCAGTGCCTTGAACTACTGAGTTGTAAAAACTAACTTGCATACGTCTTGTGCTGTGTACATTTTCACAAACATACACATTTTTTGGTATATTACAGCTTTCTAAATATGTAGTTGTCTATTTTTATAATTTATCAAACTATACAATAGTTAAGTAAATATAATTGTACCAAGATGACTGCCTTACTGGTTATTTCACCCACATGTAGTATTACTTAAAACTGGGTTAGTTATACTTAACCAACTGGGTGATACAGGGCCGGCTTTAACCCTTTGGAGGCCATGATACTATAACATGTTATTTAGGCCAATATACTTTTTAATTAAGATTTTTGTGCAATGCCTGGCATCGTGTCTTCACCGATAAGACATGCGTAAGTTAATAAACAAGCATTATATTTTATAATAATAATTTTATTTCTCAATATAAATATGTAATATAATCAAATTTAAGCATGTGTTTGTGACACCTTTGTTTTAAATGTTTGTCTGTTTGTCTCCCGCTAATCTCCACAACTACTGGACTAATTTTGGTAGTCGTTTACTAGCCAGTACCTAATGTAATTACGAGTAATATAGCCTACATTGATACACCATCAATGACTTTAATAATAGTTTATATTTAAAATTGACAGACATGAAACTGGAGGGCATCGCTAGTCCATAATAAATGTCGGTTATTGGCAGGTGATCTAGCGGACATTTGAGGGGCCGTATTGATATCGGGGCCCTGAGGCCCATAGTAGTCAATGAAGAGGGCCCGAAGCCTAGGTGAGCCAATTATACTAACCTCTTTGTTATTACATACCAACGCGAGCCAATGTGGTCATACCCAGTATGTTATTAAACAAACACGTAATCTTATAACTGAAATTTAGTTAAACATGCACTGAAATTAATTAAATGTAAATAAGTACTTCCATCGCTATATCACTTACCACCATGTTCCAAAAAACAATTCTATAATCACTCAAAATCATACACAGAAAATTAAATAAAAATGTGACCCATCTTTCTTAATAAATCATATGTCAACTATTGATATTCATTCTAAAAGCAACTCGAGAATTTTTTTTCATACGGTTAACAAATATTACTTAATAGCTAATTATTTAATTATAATCAATAAATTAAAATGATGATACGCAAATATATACTACCTTTTTCGATTAGCACTACGAAAAAAGAAAATTATATATTTTTATAATAAACCTATTTTGAAAATGACGTATGCTACTAGCGTTATTTAATTTAAAAAAATTAAAGGCGTCCACTCGTCACTCGTTACGATATTAACTGCTTAAATTATACACAGTACAACACTTTTCCACAATCTGTTTACGTTCGTTGAAACAAAACAGACTGAGTACGATTAACAAACTTGCGTGGAGTTTGAAATTGTTTTAGATAAAAAATAGTAATCAAATGTTGCAGTATACAATACACGTGTCATCTGGCATGTTGTTGAACTTTTTTTACTGGCTGGCGGTTTACTTAATATGCGTGAGTATTATGAGATAACTGTATCAACGAACAAACATATGAATAGTATCATATACAGAAAATAGTAAAAATTCGTGAATTTAACAGCGTTGTGCGGAATCCTAATTATTTTTATATAATATCAGCGGTTTACCATTGAAAGTCACGTGAAAGTCGGGCCAACCGTTTCTAAGATAAGCCGGTACAAACAGATAGACAATAAAAATATGTTTAACTCGTATTACAATTAATAATAGTGCAATTTATAACATTATTGTCTGTATGTTTGTTCTGATATATCAGAAACGAGTAGACCGATTTTTACTCTACTCACTTTTACAAAATATAAATGTCTATGTAAATGTAATTCGAATGATAATACACAAATTTGCTTTCGTCTCGCTGAAGGATAACGAATTTTTTAAATTTTTAGTCTCAGAAATATGAGACACATTGTCACACTTCCCCTTTCAAAAATACACATTAACCCGTGAGCCCCCATACTTAAAACTATTAAAAAGTAATTAACGTGTCTGTCTATTATTTATAATGTATGTCCCTGTATACCTATATTGTAGATAAATACTAATTACTCTACACCGGATATTCTAGAAAGTATGAAGGCTGTAGGGTTGCCAAAATTAAAAAAAAAAACAATTTCGAGATTTATCTCATCCACTTCGACTATCTCATGTTAACTTGAGACGTAATTTTGATAAATAGTTCATGATGAAGATAATTTTTTCTAACTCTACTATCATTACTACTCATCTATCATTACAAAACTGATTTTAAGAAAGTACTTAATAATCTGTTTTATTTACAATTTATATTTAACTAACTACCAACCGCGGCTTCGCTACTCCCGCTCCAACCTAATTCAGTAATTTGAAAAAATTATAAGAGTATAAAAGAGAAATTTATTATTGTCACAATACTTGAATTAAACCAAGAAATAAATCTACAATTTTTTATCATGACTACATACTAATAGCATAGTTTCTGGCGCAATACCATACAAAGTAACGATAAGTTAAAAAACAAGCTTATAGAACAATTATTCTATTTTAAGAATCGCTGTAGCCGGTAAGACGTAACTCCTAATTCAAGTAAGTACTTTGTCTCATTAAGGCTGACATACTTTAAGTTAATTACAGCTAAACGCCGCCTAAGTACTGACTGCTAAGGTACGTTAATGTGACGAGATAATTATGTTTATACAAGGACTACAACTGTTTATAAACTTAAGAACGTATTTTTTAATCGTGTGTTTCTGACGTGCCTTAAATACTTTTAAATGTCTTTTTTTTAATTTTCTATTCCGGCTGGTTTCGGTCAGATATTATTTATAATATTATACGAATGAAAACAACTGATGCGCCTTTTATAATGTTAAAAAATTGTCTGTGATGTACCCATAAAGTACATTAACAGTTGTAAGAATTTTGACACATAGCTGATGTAAACAGTTACTTATGACATTTA
>JAOSYY010000014.1:5913703-5927696 GCA_025727935.1 Hebomoia glaucippe | reverse complement strand
ACAAGTTGAATTGTAGCAATACATGTATCCAGAAGATCGTAAACGTTGCACTCTCCTGTGCAATAAAATATATTGCAAGTTTTACGATAGGTGGCTGTTACGTGGAGGTCGGGAAAATTGTTTTTCTGTTCTAAAATTAGATTTATAATGCTTTGAAACTTATATTACTGGATTCTTTAATAAAGATAAAGAGCGCTTTGCATTGAACTGATGGAATCCACTGGTTTATGGCTAATTTTCTTCTCATCCGGATCGTGAATCGCCGTATATATATTACGCGTTCCGACTTCAGCCTACGAATTTCCGAATGCGCGAAATAAAAATAAAATGCGGGCAGTATGTACTTATTTGAATAGTTAATGATACCGCACGGCTGGGGAAATTAACAAAATTATCATGTTTGTGACACATGCTTGTTAAAAATTCACATAAAATACTATATAGAAAAAAAAAGTTATCTGTCGGTAATATGTGGCTTCCTCTTCCGTATCCGTTTTTCGGTAAAACTAGCGGTTTTCCTGTATCGATATGGAAAAATTTAAATATTCAAATCGAACGTACTCATATTATGTAGGAGTGTAACTCTTGTGGTTTAAAATAATTCTATTAAGTGCACCGCCTCGCTATGAAACCCAATATTTAATCCAATTTTATTTCCTTGCATATCTTCATTTACATATTAAAGCCCCTGACGTCTGAGCTGTTATAACATAACTTCTAACTATTCTCACATTATCTCATATTATAAGTTACAATTGTCTAACTCGCTCTCCTGAGCAGTTTTGTAAAATACACATTACAAACAAAATGATAAGTGTTTAAGGTAAATTTTTGTTGTAATTTTTTACGACATTTTTGAGGGCTCTGTAGCCTAGTGGTTGTGTGAAGCAACCGCGACGCCAGAGCACCAGGTTCGGGTCCCGGTCGGAACGCAGTTGCATTTTAGAAGTAGATTATTTGTGTTCTGCGTCGGGTACGAGCTGCCTGTGACCGGACGAGTGTCAAAAACGCGGGCCTTCCGAGTATTAAATGTGATGAGAGGAATTCCTAATAATTTGTAAGTTCCGTCCAGGTCACGTACCACCGTTCATAGATGGAAAAGTCGTGAAGTGCTATGTGTGTTTCAAATTCAGTCTATGAATATCCGAATATGTACTCGAAATAAAAATAAAATACGGGCTTAAGCTTGGCGACCCGTCTTTTAGATCTACTGATCTTGGAGGTGTCCATGGGTGACAGAAATCGCTTAATATAAGTGAACTGTATGCTCGTTTGCCTTTCTGTCGCATAAAAAAAAACTCATATTTTTTCAAGTTTTCTTATCTCACACTTTGTAGACGGTTCTCACGAGATACGCGAGTGGCTTTGGGAGGGATTTAATGGGAGGAAACCACGGGTAGCGTTAGTATTAGATACATACATAAAACCCGGGGGGAATGGAACCACCAACCATCTGATACAAAGAGTACTTGCTAGAATTCTAAACAATTTTAAAACACCTGAAAAGTTTACAGTATTCATTGCTACTGTACTGTACTGTTAAAATTTAACGCCCATGCTTTTGTGTTACGTGTTTTGGCACAAGGACAATGCTATCGAATAGAATTGTTTCTTTAAAGAAAATAGGATATCGAGAAAGTCTGTTTGTTACTAGAACGTAAATCACATGTTCTGTGACGCCGTTTTATTACTGACGTCGAATAATAATTACATATACTATCAGTGTCACGTATAAGATAACTATTTATATTAATACTATAAACAATTTCTGATAAAAGTGTAGAATGTAGAATTTTTAGTGGTGAAAAATTATTCGCGACCGCGGGGCTTTTTAATACAACTACGCTTATATCTTTATGCCATACGCAGGCAAAAGGTTTATCTGGCGGTAAGCGATTCCTGTCGCCCATGGGCAATTCCAAGACTTTAGGCGGCGTTGCCAACCTTAACATTAGTCGTTACATCAATAATTTTTAACGCTATATTTAATGCACAGACGGAAGTCGTAACGTGCACAGCACTTCACGATCTATCCATTTATGAACGGAAAATTCGAACGGAACTTTAAATTTATGTATGACTGAAATGTACGAAGTGAGTTTATTATTAAATTGCGTATTTGTTTTCTTTTTTCTTTTTTTTTAGTGTGATTTCTGAGGTATTTAAAATTCCGAAGAGTATAATATGTTCGCTACTGAAGAGGGTATGTTTGACACAACCAAACGAATTATTGCTAGTAAGAGTCATTATAAGAATATAATTAAAAATAAAAAAAAAACTGAACGTAACGGAATATATTTGTCTAAAAATCTATAAATACGGTATACAATGCTCTGAACAGTAGTATTTCAATAAAATATAAAATATTCTCAAATATTGTTTACATGCAGTATTTTTTTCATTTCCCTCTGTCCTCTAAGCATCTCTATTCAAACAAATATGATTTTATACACATTTTAGTCTCCATACTACTTATAGCAGCCTAAACTTAAATATTACGTAAACTTTCTTATTGTCAATGTGAATTTCTCGTCGCGAGTCGCGTCGCTTCGGTAACTGCCACTCAGCCGCGATTGCCCCTACCGATAATTACTTGTTCTCGTTAACCGAACGCATCGATAAAGTAGACACGAGGGCAATATTCCGTTTTCCAAGTACAGCGGAAACTCAACACTTCCTTGACAGTTGACACGACAGTCTCGCAACAAAATGAATAAACATATAAGGCCACCTACACGAGCGAGTTTTGCTTAACAGCAACATCGGCTCTTACTTTTTCTAGAAGAAATCGTTTGATGTTGTTATTCAATTATTAATATTTATTAGTTCAGGCTGCATTTAACATAGTATATCACAGATATGTAATATATAGAAATCTCGTATCACAATATTTGTTCCCATACTCCTCTGAAACGGCTCGACCGGTTCTTATGAAATTTTATATGCATATTCTGTAGGTTTGAGAATCGGCTATCATTTTACATCCCCCTAAAAGTTAAGGGTGATCTATCCCTAATTTTTTATATTTTTGTATTTTTTTATGATACAGCATATAGAAATACGCAATTTGTTCTAAATTTAAAAAGTATATGAAATTGACATTAGATAACTTTGTATGTTATAATAAATATTACTAGCGATGCGTGGTGGTTTCAGTCGTATTACAATATATAAATTGTAAACTGTTATACAGATTGGATTATATATGTATGAAGTTACATTAGAAGCGCTTCAGTAGTTTTTACATGAAAGAGTAACAGATAGCCATACATGCAAACATTCGCGTTTATAAAGTAACGATTGTTTTTTGCTGACGAAAAATTTTAGAAGAGTTAAATGTGTACGCATCCAAATAAACAAAAGTATGTGTGATCGAGATACGAAATATTGTAAGCTGTTTCTAATCGGATTATTTCACAACTGTAAAAGTTAATAAACTGTTCTTAGAAGCTATGTTTACATATCAACAATGTTGAGAGTATGTATAAAGTTTATTATTTACTGTCGATTACAGATTTATATATAGCATTTGAAGGTTTATTTATATTGTGTGATCTTTAGATTAATAATGAAACTATTAAAATCAAACTTAAAAGATTTTTTTTTTATTATAAATGTCGATAGTTTTATAAGAAACATTCCGTGAAGAGTTAACGTTCCAGTGAAAATCTTATCAACATTCATTGCGCGGTTTAATTAATGTAAGAGGTAAAAAGACTTACATTGTATTTAGAGAAGTTAAGGCTCTATTTATAATTAAATTGCTGGCGTACTTGGAAAAATACGTAGACGAAAATAATAAGCGTAGCTTTTTCGCTCAATTTAAAACGGCTTAAAAGGGAATCCTCTGTCACTGAAAGGGATATGGCGTCGACTTCATTAATCTGTAAATACGGTAACACTAACAAAAAACGAAAATATTTTCAAAATACTTTGCAATCCTACTAGTTTTTTGGTTGTGTGTTTATATATTTTTAAATTTAATATCATTATTTACGAGACCCCGAGTGTAGTGAGTGCAATATTTGTTTCTATACAGTTAAAAAAAATTATGTAATATCAAAATAATAAGTTTTTTTTAATAATTTATTATAAAAGTAAAGAAATGTATCAAGTATTTTGCCTGTCTGTCAGTATGTTCTCGCCAGTCTCTAAAACGACTGGGTTGGTTCTGAACTTCTGAAACAATTGGTAGAAAAGTATTAGGGTTCCGCACAAAATATACAACTCATGATATTAACTTCGTCAGTGTTACTGAGAAGTGTCCCGAATTTGTTAGGTTTCCTTTAACAAAATAAAGGTGTGTGAAACGGCGTTTCACTGCTAGTTTATAATAATGTCGATTATACTAACAATACATTTAATTATTTTATAACTTTGAATTTTATGAATATTATATCAGTTAACGGGTGACCTCAGGAAAATCGTGATGCTATTTTATGTAAATAAATATTGAGCCTTGTAACAATTTTTTAGCTCTAATGAAGACCTCTTAAAAAAAATGTTTTAAAGAATAGTAATTAGTCTTACATTTAATTTGTACCCTCACTTAAAAACGGCTTAAAAAGGAATCCGTAGCCTTTGTAGGGATTTAGTAGATATTACGTCACCAGGGATTTCCCGTGAGTCATTGACGTGAGGGGATTGGGTTCAGTTTAGTTTTCTATATATTTTCTTGTATCCTTCGTCGCGATGTCTGGATGTGACGTCATTGTTAGGACCTCTGCAGGTGACTGAAGGTGATAAGGATTTCTTAATAATAGTTCAAACAATATTGATTACACTAAATAAATAGTGTATTCGGTAAACTACATCGCGTTTCAGACACTTTTTGGGATTACTTCTTAAGAGTTCGTTTGCATAGAAGATTTCGTATGGAAATTTTATAAATAGAAGCGTTCTCCGCTGACAAAAAACACTTTGTCTCATAATATTAGTTAGGAAGGATGAATTTTATATACTAATTTCGTGTAATATATATTTTTATACCATAGTAAGACAAGCGAGCGTAGAGTTCACAGCGAGCGTTTATTGTCCGTATTGCCCGTGGACGTCTCTAAAACTAATTAGTCTGGGACACGCGTTACCAACCTCAAGTCCTTAGTTACATCACATCGGCTGTAGTCCATATTTATTTTTATTTCGAATATTGTATTACTAAGTACGTGGTACGTACTTAGATGGAAAAGTCTAAATGCTGCGCGTTTCAATTTCAGTCTTATGAATTCCAGAATAAATGATGTAATATGGCTAAGACTTTAAGGTTGGCAATCTCCTGATCTTGGAGGTGTCCATGGACGACGGAAATCGCTTAATATAAGTGAATTGTATGCTCCTTTGCCTTCCTATCGGACAAAAAAAAGTTCTAAATTGTCTTCAAAATTGAATTAAATGAGAAATATCAAAATTGATTCCCAATTTAATGTTTTAAATGTCAACCGGCCACCTTGTTATCAATAAGAGAATTGTGTAATTCAAATTTGTTTTAAAATCGTGCGCCTTGAAATAAAACTCAAAGGTTACCATTATCGAAAAGTCATACAATATAATATGCTTACGTGACTCAATTCTATTCTTGGCAACGTTTTGACCGTTAAAGAGCACACGAGTGGTATCGCGGATAAAACTTAAAATAGGCTCTATGTTTTATTCTGTTACAATTTGTATTTCAGACGCTTTTTGCCTTTGTTTTATCCTTGTAAAAATAATTTTTCGTCCGATAAATTTGGTGAAGAACACTAGGTTCGATTCTTTGTATGATTGGAATCGATATATGACTCCTTTTTTCTAGAGTTTAAGTGTCTTAAAAACTTGTGTACTCATAATGCACTAGTGTTGTATGTTATAATACGATAAAAGAGAATTACAAATATATTGAAAATGACTTGCAGTATTTGTACAGTTTTAAGTGTTAACGTTTTAAAAATATGTAAATTGAGTGGTGAAATGTCATATTTAGCCTTAGGAATGCAGATCAAATATCCTACACTGAATACATAAATGGATTTATTTTCATTCGTTCCATTATAATTTCGTATGCTTAGAGGTTATCTAAGGAATTTATGATCGGATTCGTTCCCTCACATCTAAATAATCGTAAGCCGAATTAAGAGAGTTTATAGTTAGGTGCACTATTAATTTATAGCCATATATAATGGCTGTTAGGAGACCGCTCCCGAAAACGAAGACACACGATAGTACTGACGACACCTTTGATGATGCGACGAAAAAAATCGATGCTGACTAAAGAAAAATCATATTTTTAAAACGTTTTTTTTTAGCGTTATTTCGCATCATCATGTTAGTCCAGCTGTTTTTGTTATCATGCTTCATTGCTGGTTCTTTTTGGTAAAGTTATGTATTGTTTCATTTAGCTGTACTTACATTATAGAGCGTAAATATTGCTAATAAAATGTTTTAAAAGTATATTTTTTAACCATGTTCAATGTTTTTTCCATCCAATCATCAAAAGTTTCATGAGTACTATCATCCGCCTTCGTTTTCGGGAACCGTCCCCTAACACCCTGTATATTCAAGATTAGTCTATGTACACTTTTTGGTGTACATGTAATATCTGAAGAGTTTGTTTGCTTGGTTGCTCGCGCTTATCTCAGGCATTATTGATTCATATTGAAAAATTCTTTCAGTGTTCGATGGGCCATTTTTCGACGAAAGTGAACAAACAATACAAAGTAGTGTGCTAACACCATTTATCAATCGAAAAACGCTGGACCGATTTTAATTATTCGTTGGATTCGTCTCCTCGAAAAGGAACCAAAAAATTTATAGAAAACAAAGATTGTTTTTAAATAATTATATTTTAAATTGCGCAATCTTATACAATTGACAGATTACGTCACGCAAGCTCAATTATAATGATTGATGTCTACTGCGAATTATATAATCGGTACTAATATTAGAAAGCCGAAGAGTTTGTTTGAATGCGCTAATTTCAGGAACTGCTGGTCCGATTAGAAAAGTTCTTTCAGTGTTCGATGGGACATTTATCGAGGAAGGCAATAGGCAATATTAAATTGAAAAAAAAATAGGGATCCTTACTATAAGTCCAATAATGTAATCTAAGGTGTAAAAATCGAAATGAATGCGAGCGAAGCTGCGTGCAGAAACTAGTGATCTAAGACATAGAATAGAAATTCATAGGAAAATAGCAATAAAATCATGCAAGCCAGAGTGGAGCGCCGGTTTAAAATAAATACAGCGAATGCTGTCACATTACGGCCATATGAAAACTAATTCTGTTGTAAGACGGAGAAGTACTTTCGGTTACACAGATCGTAATGACGATATATGAGGCTCAAATTTCATCGTTTAAATAAAGCGAATGACGTAACTTAATGTAGGAAGGTTGTTAGACTTGAAAACGTCATGTGACTCAGTCTCGGCCCACGTATGGAGTAGTCGGAGTTATTCCTTGTTTAATTTCGACTCGCTTTCCGTTTTTGGAACTTTGCCCTCACTATTCGAATATAAGGAGAGATTATCGTAGTGGCGTTGCGTCCCGATCTAATTAGATTCCTGATTATACGAGTTTTCCGATTTAAAATTCCCGATTGCAGAAAAGTTGCAGAAGTTGGTGCGTTTAAAACGTTATGTTATTTGTATTATTAAAACAGTATAATAGGTACATATTTAGATGTATTCATCGATGTAAAATTAAAATGTCGCGATTTATAAATGTAGGCTTTTTGTAGACTTTCTTAATAATTGCCAATGCGAGTGATTTTTATAAAAACAGGATTTGTTTTTTATGTATGTAAGCGACCGTACAGCTCACCTATTGTAAGTGATTTCTGTCGTTCATAGATATTTCTAAGACCAATAGATCTAGGAGACGCGTTATCAAGGTTTTAGCTATATCACGTCATTTGTCATTTTTCGTGACGTTCTGCTGCCGACCTTATCTTATTTTTATTTAGATTATTCGAAAATTCATAGACTGAAATCGAAACGCGCACAGCGTTTCACGACTTCTCCATCTATGATATATATATGATGCACTGCTTACAGTCAATATAAAATATTTTAGAATGTTTAACACGATTGAATAGCAAAATATCTTAAATTTAATACGCTTTTTTATTCAGTTGTAACAAACAGTCCAATTAAATATTGGAAATAAATTTTAATTATTACAGTCTCGTGACGAAATACAATATTATGTGTATGAGTAATTCGGGTGATAGTAAATAAATATCGAAGCGCATACGTAATATTCAGTTTATTTTTAAATATTTACGTACATATTGATATATTAATCTCTCGATACGATTTATCTATCTGTCATTTCGTCTGAAAGATATGCCAAATGTCAATATTAATAAATTGATATGGAAAAATACGAAAATCAGGTTTTCATTAAAGCCAGAGTTAATATTTGTATTTTTATTTCACGTCCAAAGACGAAGTGAAATTACTTTCAAGGTTCGATGCTGACAGTTGTAACGTACGGGTAGGAGCTCAAGATAGTCATAAAGATGGTGGCGAGGAAATGTTCTGTGTTCGATAATGACGAATGAGGTGTTCAATCGACCGTTGGAAAATCTAGTTTCCACCCACAGCGTTACTCTTGCAGTAATAGGATAGGCTTTGTTAGATTAAAAATCTTATATTCATAAAATATATGAGTTTTATGAAAAAAAAAAATCTAAAAACAGGCTTTTGTTAAAATACGCATTTGATCATTTGATGGTTCGTTGCAATAAGCTAAAATCACGTTACAAGGCAGTTTTATTGACAATGAAGTTTAAAAATGTATGAAATATTTAGTGTACTGTTTTCTTCATTTGCTGACGAAATATTTCTTTTGTTCCAGGTAACGAGACACGTGGATTATACACTCTACCTACTTAAGTAGTGAACATATGAAAGGTACTAAGTTTTAATTAAATGAAAATAAAATCTATAATACCACCGTAGAATGAGTAACATCTTTGAATAGTCCACAGTCGGTATTCCAACTGTGTGACAAGTTTAGTAAATTTGAAATATTCTTCCTCATTTAATACTTAGTAATCAGGATGTTTGTTTGTCAACTTACGTATAAATGTCGTAAGTAAAATATTGGTTTTTTTAGTTCGAATAAATTGGATCCGAAAATACGTCTGTTACCTAAATATTAAGGAGTATGTTGATGCTTGATCCAATTTATATATGTTTTTGATCATATATACAATTGTGAGTAAAAGTTTTATGGAGATCTGTTTGAAATCGCTAGTGCTAAAGGATAATTTGAAACGAGATAAACACATTTGAATAATTTATATAAAAGGCGCAAAAGCCAGTTGTTGGAGACACCTCGCCTGTGACAAGTGGGTCGTGTCACTGACGGTGGGTCAAGCGCATAAGCGAGGCGGGTGCGATTAGCGGTCAAGACTCGCCTTAATTTTATCACAACGTACAACATTTCACACTTTATACATAATTTTATAGCTTATACACCTTAGTATCACTCACTCGGGTGAGACGTCGTCCTTCTGTTCTAGTAACCTCCCTTTTTTGTAGCATTTTAATCGCCGGTTACATAGGCCAAAAATGTTTGCGTCCAAAGAAAAATCGTGTTCACCATAGGTACATCAGTCTACAAGAAAATTAGACATTGTATTAGTACGCTTCATTCTTTGATTGAAATGTAAGCGTATGTTTAAAATAATGTACTACAAATTGATACTCTAGACTAAATACGTTAGTCATCTCTAATTTAGTTAATGATTTTCCTTTATATGAGTAATGATTATTGCTTATCGTCTTGCGTCATTTTTTTACGTTTCATAATTTCTTCTATATAAAAACATGATAGACAAACCTCGGGTTAGAATACTTTTGTAAATAGTAACTATAATAATGCCAAACCGCATGGACCTCTAAACCTAGTTCAATCTATTGTTGTAAGTGAAATTCTTTAATAATACATGCTGTGTACTCGCTTCAGCCGTTAACTTGGAGCCCCTGAACGAACTCCGGGAGGTTGTCAGGTTGCGACTGACATTGCCTTTCTATCTGTCCGTGTCAGCTTATTGCGGTCCGTCTAAATAAATGTATTGATAGCAAAGTAGTTCGCAAGCATTCATATAAACTGCTTACAACACAATGTCAAGACAAGGTCTTAATAAGTAGATAACAAAAATATTCCGATCGAAACGAAGCCATTCCAGGATATCTATTAATTTTGTCACGAAAAAAAGATTTGTATTTTTTTTTACGTTTTGCAAACACTTTTGGACCGTTTTGAAGAATTATTTAATTAGTTAAATGTTAAATTGTTAGTGATTAACGTACGCTAAACATTGTGTGTAGGTTCGTATATAAAATTAAAATGGGTGAATCCATTATTATGTAATATGAATGAGATTTTAGTGGACTTGACAGACGTTGTCATGTACAACCGCCTTAAATATATACAGGGTGATTTTGGACTGCTCCCGAAAACGAAAACAGGTGATAGTACTTATGATACCTTTGATGAAGGGACGAAATAAAATTCGATCCTGACTATACAATGTCAATATTTTAAACGTTTTTAGCGTTATATATATTTTTCTCCAAATTATGAATCTAAAAAATTCTCGAATCCCCTTAAAAACGCACAAAAATTGCATGAAAATCGGTCCATCCGTTTTGGGGGAGTTTAGTGACAGACCCGCAAATAGAAGAAATATTAAGATTATAGATTTATATATGAGAATTATTTGAAGAATTAACAAATAAATAGCGTTTTATTGATATTTTTTTCAATGCGTTCTTATAATTTCTAACCATAAATTGAAACGACAAAATGTACGTGAAAAGTATGTCGTAAGTATTCTGTTTACTATAAAATGCTAAACCTTAAATGTAGCTGACCTAACTGGTTGCTATTTCGACTTAGCGAATGGAGTTTATTAATTATTTCCTTATTTAGTCACGTTATTGTCACTGCGGAAATGTCAACTTGCATGCTATTACTGTATTAAACAATTAACCACTGTGTCTTTAATATCTCTATTGTTGTTTACCGACATCTCTATAAACACAAACATATGAATTTCTCTTGATTGTTCGTTTCCTAGCTTGTGAGAATAGTGATGTGACGTAAAGATTATCGATAAACGTTAAAATTACTTAGCGAACATCACGTTTAATGTGTTTCGTTTTGTATGGAAATAAAAAATAATATATAATAAGTAGGTTAAGTTTTAATTTTTTTTTTAATATCTTATCTAAATCTAGATGTTTTTTGTATTAGTGGCGTGATAATAATACATGAATACTTTTAGCAAGCAACGATGTATTCTTCTAAAAAATCTTAAAATACGTAAAATATCCGATCTATTTTGTATTCAATGTTAAAGTTGAGACTATTATTTTTGACCTTACCACATTTTAACCTTAATTTAGCTTAAGTTTTTCGTATTTCCACTGACCCTGTACAAAAATATAATAGGTGCGTCTCTATTTATAAAAATTATCAACCACTTAATAGCAGTGCAATAGAACACATACTGGACTATTGCTTAAAATTGACAGTCATAAGATCTAAAACTGTCCTTTAACGGGATTTTAGCTTATTGCAACGAACTGATATAATTATAGCCATATGAGTAGTTCCCAATACTCTAAATAAAAATAAGAAAGGCCGGTAGCAGAACGTCTTAAAAATGGAATCACTTAGTATAATTGAACTGTATGTTCGTTTGCCTCTCTATCGCATAAAAAAACTAATAAGCGCCTGTCCTTAGAATTTTTTTCTACACTAATATTATAAAAGATTTTATTATTTTTTGGTTTGTTTGCTTGTTTTCATTGAATAGGCTCCGAAACTACTTGACTGATTTGAAAACTTATTTCACTGTTGGGAAGCTACACTATCTCTGTTGAACATAGGCTTTACTAAATTTTCACAAAAATTAGGGTTCCTTACTAAAAGTCCAATAATATAACCGAAGTTGTACGAATCGAAATTAATCCAAGCGAAGCAGCTGGCAGAATCTAGTTATAAATAAGGCTGATAATCTGAAAGTATAAATTAAGAGATCAAGATTACACTATAAAATAGTTCACAGGTCGCGTGTATCGGAGACAATATGCGTATTGTTGAGAGCATTTAAAACACTATTTATAAAGAGATTTCATTTTGTACGAACAATGGAGTGATGTCGAAAACAACGAACGGATCTCGCGTGAAAGTCGCGATTGTGCGGGCGCATAGGCGCTTTGCAGTTTCGCGTTTCCATTGTTCTCTTGTTTAAACAAACGTCGTGTTAGCGAAAATCTTAAGGATTCCGGGTTCGATTCCCCGACATGTAATCAAACCTCAATAGTTAATTAACTAATTATTAATGAAACGTGTAAAAGGTGAACTGCACATTTTTTTTTCCATTTTGTCTATGCCTTCACTTAATAAAGATAATGAAAATTTGTATATTATTATTTATATATTTTGAGTAATAAAATGGAACACCTTTGATGAAGGGACGGAATAACATTCGATTCTGACTAGAAAAATCATATTTTTAAAACGTTTTATTAACGTTATTTCGCTCCATCATGTTAGTCCAGCTGTTTTGGTTATCATGCATATAAAACGATTACTGATAAATCACAAAACTGCGTCCCTTTTATAGCTTTTTCCATGAATGTTTAGCTTTTCGGGGTCAAGTCTCAATAGTGACACTTTGAACTTTGTAGAAGTCTCGACAACATACTTGACATGTAAAGCCTGGGATGAAAGCGGCGTTGCTAATAATCAATTTTATTACCTCACTCCTATTGTATTATAAACATAGACAAAAATATTAATGCGACAATAGTCCGCATTTTTAATTCCTTCTTTTGAAAACACAGAAGCCAAAGCGAAAAAGTTCGTACCGAAAATTTAAATATGATACTTTACATATTTCTAACTTTGGCCCGTTGCTCGCTCACGTTCAAGGCGATTTTGTCAACCATTATTAGTTATCTATATCGTAGAGTATTTTCGGAGATTAGCAGTTGTACAGATAGACAGATAGACAAATAAAGTAAAGGAAACTTTTTTGTGTGCTATCGCTGTTTTCTAATTCGCCAGAACCCTTTTTGCATAATTACATTCAATCTACAGACACCCAACTTCTACTGATGTTTTATATGTATGGATAAGACTATAATTTTTTTTACTACAAAATACATTTATGATTCGACACATTCACTCGCCCACAAACACTGAACTGGTTTTTCGACGTGCGAAAAAATGTTAAATTTTAATTGGAAACAGTATAAAATCTTGACGGCCGTGAGGCTCCGTAAACCCGCCCAGATTCGAACGGAATATTTTCCGCCCAGTAATCAATATTTATGAGCCATGTCACTAAGTGCAGTTATTTTAATGTGGATTAAAAAACAATTCGTCGACCGGAGAACGGTCAACTCACGGTTGCTATACGGATTTACAATTGACGATATAATCAATTAAGATCATAGATCATCGATTTATCTCTTATAGATCTTTTGTATTTTTTATACGATAGGAAGGCAAACGAGCATACAGTTCACCTATACTAAGCGATTCCTGTCGCCCATGGACATCTCCAAGATCAATAGATCTAGAAGACGCGTTGCCAACCTTGCCATTTTTAGTGACGTTCTGCAGCCGGCCTTATTTTTTTTTCACCCGTATTCGAAAATTCATAGACAAAAATCGAAACGCGCACAGCACTTCACGACTTTTTACATCTAAGAACGGCGGTATGAGAATTTTTAAAAATATTAGTAGTTTCTCCCACTTTATTTAAAATTCGAAATGCCGTTTCTGACATTCGTCCGACCACAAGTAGCACGTATCCAGGCTAGAACACAAATCACAAAATTTGAAAATACAACTGAGTTCCGACCGGGACTCGAAACCGGTGCTCTGGCGTCGCGGTTGCTGTATACGACCGCTAGACTACAGAACCCTCATTCTTCCTGTTTTTTTTTTATCTTTCATAAAGTCTTCTAACGGAGTTAGGAGTGAAGGTAT
>JAOSYY010000014.1:5903548-5913603 GCA_025727935.1 Hebomoia glaucippe | reverse complement strand
AAACATTCATATGTACATAATCAAAATTCGCCTTAAATAGTTTTGGTTCCCAGCTATTATTTTTAATTTTCTTGTAATCAGAAAATGTGTTAAGAGTAAGATTTTTTATCTGAAAGTTTACCATTTCGTACTTATTCAATTATCGACCCCCAAAAACGTGCAATCTCAAACTCCATCGAGAAAAATGGAATAGAATATAACGTACGTGTATTTATGCAGTGTGGGAGATAGCAGAATCCGGCGCGAGGCGGCGGTGGCGGCTAGCGGCGCTCGCCAGAAGGGCGGCACGACGACGGCGCATAGCAAGCAGCTCGCGGCGGGCGGGGCCAACCACCCGGCCCAGCCGCAAGGTAACAAACGTATGATCAACCAATTGTTGTTACCTCCTTATAGATTTAGCATTAATTTTAATACAATAGTCAGAGCATTGCTGATGTGTAACTTATCATCAAGTGAGTCTCGTACGTCCTAGGCTGGTGTTATCTCTAAATGTGAATATCTATTTCATCTTTAGCTGGCGGTTCGAATCCCACTTGTCTTAGCATGCTCTTATTTCTAAATATGTGGTCAATTCTAAGATTAACGCTAGGAATTTTGAATTTACGTCCATACGTCGGATTCATAGATGGAAAAGCCGTGACGTCGGATTCTCTGCCAAATGTTTCTTTAAAATGACATATAGTCTCAACAATGTGTTGGCAGGCCATAAAGATCCTTGTAATATCTGACTTTTTTCACGGCTTTTTCATGTGTGTAAAAACTTCAACCACGCTACCAGGAGGTAACAACTGTCCTCAACGGTTGATATAGACCACCTTGTATGTAGTATGTTTGAAATTTTCCTATTTGTATCGGATCTATTTTGAGAATTGTCAGACTATTTCTATAATTATGATATTTTGGAAATGCTACGGGTGAATTGTGATTTCTGTCACGCCCTTAACAGCCACACTCGGAAGTCAGCTTTATGACTGTAATACAATTATGTGACAAACATTCATGGCGCTAAGAATTGAACGAATCTTACAGTTTACATTTCAAACGATTTGTAATTGTTAATGAGACCATTAATTAGGATGCCTTTCGAACAGCGATCATTATATGATTAGTTTACTAGTTGTTAAGAGTAAAATTGCTAATAATGAATAATTTCAAGAAATAATTAACTAATCGACTTAAGTTTTATTGTGTGTTTAACATTTTGCTCGATTTCGTAATTAGTTTTTTTTAATGATTTACATAATTCGACAGGATTTATGTTTATGCGATATCTAAATCGTCTTAAGCTCGTATTTAAAATCGCCACTCAAGTCTGAATCTAGTTTTGAGATTCCCGTTTTATGTATCATATAATTTTGACACTTAAATATTTTCAAAAACATTTTTGAATGCAAGTGTTGATTCATAAGTAGAACCCCGCTTTTGACCCTACTAAATCCTTTCTTAATTTTTTTTTTTAATTTTTACTTTTTTAATTTTTAAACGTGCCTTAATTTTAAAATTCCCGTTACAAAAGTTTACTTTTAATTGTTATTTGAAGTTATTCATTATTGCAAAGCGCAGATGTCGTGTATATATTTACATGACTAAATAATGTTGACTTCAAGGTGTATGGTCGTATGTCATTATTTCGTCCTTTCAATGACAAAAATGCTGAATTTAAACCAACATTCATAAAATTTGAGTAAAAATAAAAATTGATTAAATATTTCTTCGTATTTCGCCATCCGCGTTACACTTAAACGTTCTATTAGCTAGAAGTGTACAATTATATGTATGTTATATACTAACGTTACCGCGCGGGTGTGTTTCATGCGGGCGCTATTTGCGGTGCGTGAACAGGATCCGGCTGCGGTGGTGATGGCGACTACCAGCTGGTTCAACATGAGGTGCTCTACTCCTCGTCCAATAGGTAAGGATATCCTACTCATATTGTAATGCTGACGAGTTTGTGTCATGTCTGTTTGATCGTGATAATCTCAGAAACTACTGATTTAGATAGAAAATTTTTTAGTATTTAATTGGCTGTTATTTAGGCTATACGGTATCACGATAGCATTAAGAGCAGCTGAGCTTCAATGAGAAATATTTCTTCTTAAAGTTTTCTTTGCCTAAACTTAAAGTCAAAGTCACACGTGTGAGTCGGGACTTTATGTACGAGAATTTGAGTTTTTGCTGAATTCTATACGCCTTTTTATACTTAGGGTTACAAGAAGTCGCTAAGTTTTGTGTGCCTTTTGGCAAAGGCCTGCCTTCAATTCTTTCGAATGGATCTGTAACTTGCTACTCTCAATCTAGAGTAGGCCCGCTGTCTGCTTCAAGTCATCTTCCCATCTGAATTGGAACATTATAAAAACATTTTGTTATGTGTTAATTTGAATCGATAATAATATTATTTGCTTGTTAGGAAGCTTTCAAATCATCAGAACCAATAAATATAGATATATTGAATACGCTGCGGTTCAGTTAGGTTAATGGCGTTTCATTGCGTTTGAATACTAGTGTTAAAATGTATTATTAGATTTCCTATGGATCATACATCCAAGGTTTAGTGCAGTTTATGACTATTCGATGATGTGTCGTCGTCAATTTGAAGATTAACTGATGATTAAAATTTATTAAACGTTAAATAGTATTTAGTACCGCAATTTAATGGTTTATTAAAATTTAAACACTGTTTATGGCATCGTTAAATGTAAATCTATGATTTCGTCAGTATTGTGATGTTGTATATATTAGTCTATTAATTATTCATAGACAAGCAGAATAGTATTGAGTACATATTTATAAAGCAATGGATGTTTATTTAGTACGCGGCCAAGCGTAAATTGTTGACAGCGAATGCTTCGCTTATAATGACATTTTTTCTATATTTATCACTGGGAAATTGTGAAAGTATTTTTCCTTTATAATGGTCCATTTTCTATACGTAACGCTTTAAGAACAGGCCTTTCGCTTCGTTAGCTTAAGTTGTTTTTGCTATTATAACTTAATTTATATAAATCCTATAACATTGAAAAAATAGACTATTTGATTATACGAATGAATGATTTACTGAGAATTGAATATAAAATTTATATAAGATTTGAATCAGTTGAAAAATATATAACTGTTTAGTTAAACACATAGAAAGGATGTGCATATTACTATGGCACTGTGTTTTATATAGATAATATCTATATACTTTGTTATCTTGATTATGTGGACGTTAAAATAAGCAATGTTTTTACTCATAACATTAACTATTTACTATTGAATGTTCCATCGAAATCAGTTCAGACTTTATGGAGATTAACTAGACCAAATAGACAGTTATATTATAACCTTAACTGTTATATTCTAAATATCTATTTATCACATAGATAGCAGGAATGATAAATTTTGAAAATCGAATCAACTATGGTACAGGTACGAGGTGCTGGAGTTCCTCGGTCGCGGTACGTTTGGGCAGGTGGTGAAGTGCTGGAAGAAGGGCACCAACGAGATCGTCGCCATCAAGATCCTCAAGAACCATCCCAGCTATGCTCGCCAGGGTCAAATCGAGGTGAGTTATCTTTAAATATACTTTGAAGAAGTTACGTAAACATGTTTCATGAAGAAAGCTATTAAAAAAATGAGTTTGGTTGTTGCCTGTTCTCCTATCCCTTGTTAAGGTCTAGGCCGAGTTCCCACGCTCCCGACGGATTGCACAGTCCCGCGTCGGTGTACGAAGAGTAGTTCCATTTCGCTAAGAAGAAAAAAAGTTTAAAATCGAACTAAATTATATTTTGGTATTTTTTTTCAACCCCATCTACAATGCGCATTCGATCCTAGATAATCTTAATCAAATGAATCCATTAATCTTTGAATACTGTCTATGTATACGCTTAATTTATTTTGAGCATAAGAAAATTTACTTGCTGAGATGTTACTGCGTATTTAATACAAGAAAATCACTAGCGGCTCGTTCCTGTTGGAATTCAATAAACAACATTGCTCTAGGAAGACTGAAATGACAACCGTAGGCATGCAAGTGTAGTTTTAACAGAATTTACTCTATCCTGCATCCAGTGGAAATCAAAACTCTGGACTCTTGCATTGCATAAATTGTATGCAACAAGCCGTCTAAAATTAATCTACTTTGAAATTCCTTAGGAAATAGATATCGCATCGGAAAGTATCAAAATAATTCACCTTGACTATCATTCAACACATTCAAAGTATATGATTATTGAGTAGATGTGGTGCTAGTGTAAAATTGCTGTACTGTGTACATCATTCCAAATTTATACTCTTAATCATAGAGTTAGTGTGTCTGTGTCTAACAATGCGTTCTCAACTCACCGCCTTGTGTAGACAACGTTGTTCACTCTGTTTGACACAGTGTCTAATTTTACGATACATTCACTGCGGGACTCGTTTTTTATAATGCGTCAACGAATATTGTTTGTCGCGGCGAAGAAAACAAATTTTTCGAGTCGACGCTTCTTATGACCATAACTTTGTAAGTAATAGAAGATAATGTTCGCGATACCAATAGTTTACTTACTAGATCAGTGACTCCATGGTCATCGGAATTTTGAAATTCGGAAAGATTTTAATCAAATTTGAATGCTGCGGTTTCGATATTTTAGTTCCATTTATCGTTCACTGGGCGCAAGCCAAGACAAATTCGAGATGTCGAAAAGAAAATAAAATGTCGCTTAGAAACGCGACGATCTCTCAATGTCCGTTTCTTTATTCAATAGTGCTTTCATTCGGTTCTATTGTACCGGCTTACCTAATGGTGAGAAGTTGCCAAACGTTTTGACTTTGTCCCAAGTTCTTGCTACGAATTCAACATAGAGAAGAGTATTGATTGATTAGGTAGTTCCTGTGTAATTATTGGCAATGACACTTCGAAGACCAAATTTCTATAAAATTCAGTTTTTATTAACATTATTAGATTCCATAGTAAAAATGTATAGACTGCGACAAAAATCTTGGCATTTTGTTAGATCAATAAAAATCATTTTTAGGTATCTTTACTACTTTATAGAGAGCATCTCTTAACAACATAGCATATAATGTAAAAATTCTAAAATTTAGCAACATTATATCAAGACGCCTTGCCAATATATTTGCCGTCATCAATGCTAATGTATTTATTCAGAATTATTTTTAAAAGTATCCGAACGTCATACTTTAATAACACACTTCCATGAACTAATTCGACCTGAATTATCGTCGCTCCAATTTGGAAATTACTAACGGCGTAAATATTTCTAAAATTGGGACAAAGGTATCGTCTATTCGCTGTGTGCACACCGCTTTATCTAGCCCGCGGTTGACTCTGGCACCGATCCAGTTAACAAAATGTTTGTGTTTACCGAGCGGAGCACGCTTTTGCACACACACAATACTCTCACGATGGCGGACGGTAATTGGTAGGCTATAAGGAGATATTTGTTTAAGAATTTACGCTCGAAAGTTGCGTAAAAGTATGATTTTGCATAAACACTCAATCGGCGACGTCGCAATGAAATCATCAATTGCCTTTTAACGTTTATTTGTAGAAAATACATGATGAAAAATTGATAACGTTTACTTTGGATATTCACCTAAGCTTGGTATAGCGATTTGCGGTATTAAAATATACAATACTAGCTGTTGCCCGCGACTTTGTTCCGATTTGCATTCGATGTACATACGCCTGGATCTGAAATTAAAAAAAAAACTTATAAACTTTTCGTGTCACAATGTTCGTTCCCATACTCCTCTGAAACGGCTCGACTGATTCTTATGAAATTTTATATGCATATATAATGGGTCTGAGAATCGGCTACTACCTATTGGTCCGTCCCTATTTTTTTGTTTTATTTTTTAGACAACATTTTTTGTTTTTTTTTTTTTTTTTATGATACACCATTAAAATATACGTTCAACTCCTATATATTTATGTGGAAAAACGATGTTTGTTTGGTCAGCTAGTCCTGTAATAGAATTTTGTATCCTATTTTATTAAAACCAATTTAGCCGTTTTTGCGTGATTAAGCAAAAAACTTTGTTTTTGACGAGGAGGCGATTCGCACACCGCTAGCTGGTTGTATGGGCCTTACCCTTCCATAGTCATTCACTTCCGAACTACATAGGCTTTGAGAGTACTAGCAGGGAATTACCACTAAAACCTTCCCGGCTACCCGACATTTGCAAAGGCCGCAGGGCCACGGTTCCCGGTTGCAAAACTACTATGGCATAAGTAATAAACTAACAAACTCAAAATCGTAATGTTAGAATAGATGTATAATACTTATAATAAAAAAAAAAATTAACTTTATCGTCGGATCAAATATAGTTATATGTATTCATTTCGATACGGCAATCAGAAGTTAATTGACTTGTTACATTTGATTTATTTTCATTATTTATTGTTGTTTGTTGCGTCACTTAGAAGGGAAGCTAGAAATTTAGACCTAACCTCACCTACGTCACATGATATATTATAGAGATGGCTTATAAAGTTTTTACGGAAAAAGTATATATACTAATTTTTTATAATTATCTACTTATAAGATTGCTCTAGATATAAGATTGATTTTGGATAATATATTAATGCTCACAATTCATGAATATTTTTGTAAGTGTGCTCTCGTTTCTTTTAAATCCTTATTTTCCCTTTACAAGACTCAAAAAAAGAAAAATGACAGTTTTATTTGAAAAATACATCGAAGTAAATAAAGAGGATAATCTCGAAAACATACGAGTATGTTACGTTTTCGTAAATCGTAAAAATTGCGCAGAAGCCGAATTATGACTGGGAAAATAAATTTTATTACTAACAAACTCATAAGTGGTTAAAATGGATACGTATTTTCATGAACATATTCGTAATTTGGACCCTTAAAAACAAAAAAAGTAATATAGATATCATGAGCAACACGAACGGATAATTTTTTGTAGAGCTGTGTAATGTATTTATAGGAATTAACTATATAATAAGTGCAAATATCTGCAATTTATACATAAGCTAATTATGATCGAATTTGGACCACCGAGCGGTTAATATTATGTAAATGAAGATTATTGAGGATAAACAGATTTGCTACATCGTCTGTCCCTGTCCCAAATTTACTTGGAACTCGCCCTTCTCTTTGTTTAAGTATGAAAATATTCACAAAGTTCTGCACGTAATGTAGTTTTTCATTTTCATTTCACATAAAACTTGAACCGGCGAAAATAACGGAATACAAATAAAAGAGTCGAAACTTTACACTTTTGTTTTTACTAGCGTTTTTTCTTCGGAGAATGAGAAGTTGAGTTAATACGAAATGAAAAAGATTTATTGTTCTGTGAATTTTAAAACTAGATACGGCATGGAAATACTTTATTGGTAAAAATATATTTTAATCTATACTTAATATTATAAAGCTGAAGAGTGTTTGAACGCGCTATTCTCAGTAACCGCTGGTCTGATTTGAAGAATTCTTTCAGTGTCGGATAGTGCATTTATCTAGGAACACTATAGGCTATATTATATTTAAAAAAGAGATCCTTACTAACAGTCCAATAATGGAGCCCAAGGTGTAAAATTCGAAATGAACGCGAGCGAAGCCGCTTGCAGAAGCTAGTTTACTGATATACCTTTAAGAGACGGTATTTTGAACTAGTTAATAGATTTTATTACAAATTCCAACTGTACGATTGTACGGAATACGTCAATTGTCCCCGGATTGTTTTTAGTCGATTCAAATGACAAACGCGAATAATAATTGCGCAGTTGCAGTTTTTATTCGAGATACAAATCGTTTGGGCAAATCTAATATATTAAATAAAATTCTCGTGTCGTAGTTTATTTATTTACTATCCTCGTCCGATTTTGATGAAATTTTATACATATCTCCGCTTGATTTTAGAAGGATGTAAATTTTTTTATATGCTTATCACTTAAGGGTATAAAAAAATTGATAACACATCATGCTTGTTAATTTTTCATAATGTAACATTATAAATATATATACAACACTCCATAAATTTATTATGCAAAACGATTGCCTGATCAGCTAGTTTAATATGATTCATCGTTTGCAGGTGTCGATCCTGTCGCGGCTGTCGCAGGAGTCCGCGGACGAGTTCAACTTCGTCCGCGCGTACGAGTGCTTCCAGCACCGGTCGCACACCTGCCTTGTATTCGAGATGCTGGAGCAGAATCTCTACGATTTCCTCAAGCAGAACAAATTCTCGCCGCTACCGCTCAAGTACATCCGGCCCATTCTGCAGCAGGTGCTCACTGCGCTGCTCAAACTGAAGGTAGATACACATCTAGCCTATTACTCGTCTATAATTTAATTTATATGGTTTAATCATACGTTCTTCTTATATTTTGCACAGTAAAAGTGATGTTCTAATATCGCTCATAATTTAATAACGCTCATGGTGTTACTTAGGTAGTTCTATGTTATTTTTGGAGCTACAAATATAGCCTATTTAATAGGATAAGGTTCAGAATAATTCTTAACGGTAAATGCTGTCATTTTGCATCATTATAAAACTTGATTTAGACAATTTACAAAGCCACAAGTTTCACTACTGAAAATTTTCACAGCAACTGGGTCTGATCCACGCGGACCTGAAGCCGGAGAACATAATGCTGGTGGAGCCTGCTCGGCAGCCCTATCGCGTGAAGGTGATCGACTTCGGTAGCGCTTCGCACGTCAGCAAAGCGGTCTGCAATACCTATCTGCAAAGTCGATACTATCGGTAATGAACTTTATACAACCTCATCGGTTTCTTAATCGATTCGAGACTAATACAAGTGTCTCAGAAAGAACTGAGCTCTGAACTTGATCTGGATCAAACGCTTATTAATATGTCGAAATATCCTTAAGACCCTTTTACATGTCGTCGTGTCTTCTATAAATATTTAAATGATTAGTTTAAACCTTGTAGAGAGAATTTTAAATCTGAAAAAATACGCTTAACTAACTCAGCATTCGATATGAAGCTTATATCTCTTGTACTTTTGATGATGTCAACGTTTCTTGTGTCAAATTTCAGAGCGCCAGAAATAATTCTCGGCCTGGCTTTCTGTGAGGCGATCGACATGTGGTCTTTGGGCTGTGTGGTCGCCGAGCTGTTCCTGGGTTGGCCGCTGTACCCGGGCTCGTCCGAGTACGACCAGATCCGCTACATCTCGCAGACGCAAGGCTTGCCCACAGAGCACATGCTCAATAGGTGAGTTGTCACCAAATAAATAAAGAAAAAGAGGAGGAAGCCGACACGAAACGTATCAAATAGCGTCTCTAGCGGCTCCTCCTCAAAATCATATCCAGTTACTGGTGTTAAATATAAGAAACCACATTGTATAGCTTTTCTGAAACAATAAAAAAATAATAATAGGTGAGTTGTTATATACACGCCTCTTCACTTTAGGAAAGGCAAAAACTCTCTATTCCCTATACATTAAAGAAACTTGCATTTTCATCTATGAATGTTGATTTGCAACACAGGTGTGTGTAGTAACAAAACCCTTATAGTCTAATGTATAAATAATTTAATTATGCAAGCCCTTAGTGTAACGAAATTACTATTATTCTTACCAGGATCCTATGCAAATACTTGTTCTGAAGTTGAAACCAATCATATATTTAAAAATCTCGATGAATATAAAAAGTTGTCTATTCCTTCCATTACTCAAACTATTTTTATATGACAGTGCGTCAAAAACGGCGAAGTTCTTCTATCGCGACGTGGACAGTACATATCCGTTCTGGCGGCTCAAGACTCCCGAGGAGCACGAGCTGGAAACCGGTATCAAGAGCAAGGAGGCGAGGAAGTACATCTTCAACTGCTTGGATGATATCGGACAGGTAGCGGATTTTATTACCGGATTTAACAAAGTCTTACTCGGTCTTTTGACTACAACTTTCTACTTCAATAAAACCTTTCACTAAATACACTGGTTATCATGTATTCTAATCATATGAGTAAATTTTATCCCACTTCTGATATTTGTATAGGAATGAAAATCTAATATATAAAATTCTCGTGTCACGGTGTTCGAACTTGAACTCCTCCGAAACGGCTCGACCGAACCTTAT
>JAOSYY010000014.1:5884819-5897145 GCA_025727935.1 Hebomoia glaucippe | reverse complement strand
ACTTTATTAATACTAATAATGCTTACTAATTACAATTTAATATAACAAAAACCTTTGCCACAGCGACGCGTGGCCGGCTCATCTAGTTAATTTATAATATTGTTTGTGGTGGTTTTAACTTTTAATTACGATTACAGGTAGCGGCGAGTGCGCGGCTGTCGTTCAAGCGACGACGAGCGGAGCGAATCACGGCGGCAACATCCCCACGAGTGGAACCGTCCCGAACAATGGAGTGGTACCCAGCGGGAGTATTCCAACTGGTGGGGTCATCTGTAGCGCGCGGGACGAGCGACACGTGAAACATGAGCCACAACACGCGCCCCAACACCACCAGCAGCACCAGACCTGCCATCACCACCACCACCATCACCAGCAGCAGCAGCAGCAGCAGCAACAACAGCAACAACAACCGCTTCAGGTACAGAACATAATTTCCAAATAGCGATGTCCTGTAGTTTGATGCGTTTTGATTTTATGTAAGCATAATGATGATAATGAAATAGAATTAGTAACGACAAAATCGGTACAGCGTTTTTGAGATTAACCGGAACAAACGGACAGACAAAATTCTTTTAATAACTTAAATACTGTAATATATCCTGAGAGATTGTTAAATGGTAATTTTGTTATCAGAAACTGACTTTTCTGTTTTCAAACATCTTTCACTGGTCATAGTAATAGGTGTTTAGTATCATACACCACGTTTAAAACTTATTCGAAATTATAACACATTTTATCTATCTCCAGCAACAACAACAAGCACAACCACAGCAACCGCAGCAACAAGCACAGCCGCAACAGCACCCGCAGCAGCAGCAGCAACAGCAACATCAGCGGCAGGCGCCCACCGCGCAAGCGACGCCGCAGAGCCAGAAGAAGCGGTTGCTTGCGCTCGCGCAGCAGGAGGCGCAGGCCAAGCACGAGCCGCACAGCGAACCGCAACATTATAACGTGAGTTAATATTCTATTTCATTGTTGTTGTGTCGTCGGCAAATAAAAATTATTTAAATTTTCTATGTCTGGGTTTGTCAAATAAAGGTTAAAGGTAAATTTATTTATTTAATGAATTCCATCCTCGCAGTGGGTTGACTATATAAAGAAATGCAAAAAAAAAACAGATTTTTAAAACGTTTTGTTTCATTGCTGATTCTTTTTTTTAGTAATATATTTTTTATGAAACTATCCTTACATTTAGCTGTACTTACCACATAGAGCGTAAATTATGCTAATAAAAAGTGTTAAAAGTATGTCTTGTTTTAGTCAGGATCGAATTTCTTTCCATCCCTTCGTCAATGGTGTTTTTAGTACTATCACCTGTCTTCGTTTTCGGGAGCAGTTCCCAAACATTCTGTATATGGAGATATAACGATATTTTCTTTTGTAATCAGAACGGTGGTGGCGTGCGACAAACGAACGAATATCAGTGCAATCAGTACGTGTCAACACAGCACAATAAAAGAGATAGCGTAAGTATACAAATAAGTAATATTATTCAACCTTCGATTGGATAGAAAATATATTTTTTATAATTAAAAAAGCAAAATAAATAAAAACAGTTTCTCACAAGAAAATCAATTATACTGTCGCTTTACAAAATCCAATTAACGATATAATAAATAAGTTTTCATGAAATATAACCGAGTGTGTTTATTGCAGAGCGGCGGTTGTCGCGAATATATCCCGGCTAGCGGCGTGAGCGGCGTTGGCGCCGTCAGCGCGGTCAACAGCATGCCCGCAAACATGAACGCGCACAAGCACGCCTGGCACCACCATCCGCACACGCACTACAAGTGAGTTGTGACGAATTACTGCCACGGAAAAATATAAATTGCATCTACAATATTTATACGATATTTCTTGCCATTGTCGGCAATAAGGAACGAGGCCCGGGTGCCTGATACAAGATGTGCGGTTATGCTTAAATGAAAGCGCGGGAACGCTACTTTAAAAAAGCGGTGTTGAATCCGAACCGCTTGGTGGCCCGGGCCATCGACTACGCCGCGTCCGTAAGCCCCCGCTGGAGGAGGCCGCGTAGCGTCCTAAGCAATCCCGACGACGACAATTAATCGCGAAACCGAAACCGAAACCCTGGTCCCTAACCGAGGTCCCTGGTTCCGCGTACCCCTCACTCGGGTGAGCGTCCGTCCCGCTCTTCAAGCGCCCTCCCCAACTGCGGTAGCCCAAGCCGCAGGGCACCCTTGGTCTAGCCGCAGGCACTCGCCCAAAACATCCGGTTAGTTTTCATAGCCACTAGGCTAAAAACGTGAAAGTCCTTCAAAAAAAAAAAGCTTGAAAGAATTTAATTTATATAAAAATATTTCCAGAAGCGGCAGTGGTGGAGTGCTTTCGCCGACGGGTGGAGTGTCGCCCGGGTACCTGCCCCCACCACTATACGTGCCCACCTACCACTATCACACGTGAGTATATTTTATTATTTTGAAAATTCACTGAATGAGGTGGCAGTTAATCATTCTTGCAGCAGTGCCGTAGATGTATATCGGAAATATACCGCAATCAAATATGTTTTTAAGTCCTTTATCCACATCCTGTAAGGATATTATGCTTCCGCATTTTATTAATTTGTTAGTCGTCTGAGTTCACGTTAACGTTGAACTGATTTCAGCGGTGGTGTTAGCGGCGTGAGCGGCGTCGGCGGTCCGCCACCGGCGCACCACGCGAGCGGCGCTCGTCTTCCCGGCTACCTGCAGCCCTACTCGCCCACCTACCTCGTTCATCAGCATCCTCACCAGCACCTCTGGTACACGGACTGAGCGTCAGCGCACGCCCGGCCAACGGCCACCGGCCACGTGTGACCATGTCCCATCGCATCACGGCTGGGTGCAATAAAAGAACTATGGTGGTGATAGGGAGAATGTTTATTTATTACGTTTTTTAATTACGGTATACTGATTGAAATATTAATAATAATTACACTGTGTAATATTATCATGAATCGTTCTATAAGAATCGATTTTGTCTCCACTTATATTTGATGTGACAAAGATTACGAAAATTACGAATGTTATAATGTACGTGGACGATTGTTACGCGGAAAGATGATGCCGTCTCGCCTTAACCCTGTAAAATATTTGAACGGCTAGAAGGCAGGATCTTTTCGATCAATTTTATTCGCTATTTGTAAAAGTGCAACGGATGAAGTCAATCCAATGAGCGATGTTTCTTTATTTATACAAATGGAGGGTAGTTATGACACCCCGATAAGGGTGAGCGCACACTCGCTCGCAACGTTTACCGACGAAACGTATATATGGTTGGATATTTAGTCGCCGGTAAGCGCCGACGAGCGAAATGAGAAAAAAAAGGAAACAACTTATCACACTGCAATATTTTTTATTCAAAATCTTATGACTAGTGTGTACGCGCGAGTTTTGCACGGTTCCTTCATTTCCCGCCCTGATCTTGATAGATTTGAAAGGGGTACTTTTCCTTTACGATGCAATTACAAATATAATTTTTTTAACGTGATTTTAATTAAGTTTTTAAACTTGAATGTTATTACAAGACGCATCAATAGCGATGCGGTAGCTTAGAAGTGTTTATTTGAGAGTATAAGTTAGTGAAATCACTATTTCATGATGTCGGTTGTACTGAGTCGACGATTACCCTTAAAATTTGTACTTATGTAATTCACAAAATCCTATATATAATTGCTAGTTCAATTCGTGTGATATTTCGTACAAAAGCCGAATACAATTCTCTGACTTGGTTCGATGACGCAGTTTCATTCAGAGCTGACCATAGACAACCGGCTTCATGAAACAATATATTAGTTTGTGTATCGATTGTAAAATTTCCTTTTTTTTATATTAGAAAAGTAGGTTGCATTTACTAATGTTTTATCCTAGGTATTTAGTGTTTGTACCAAATTGATGGGGTGTTTTATTAACAATATGATATGAGTCGAACTGAGAGTTTAGTTTTTACGCGATTTTATCGATTATAATTGTACTTTTTCTTTCAATATTCGTTTAAGAGTGGCGTGTGGCGTGGATGGAGATTTTACGTTCCATATCATAGTGTAGTTCCGTCATAATCGATGCTGTGTTTTAATATATAATGGTAATTAAAAGTTTTCGTCTGTAGATAATAATATATCTGTAGAACGCGGTGATGGATATGTATAGCCATAGATTCAAATTAATGTGTTATTTAAGAGTTCTATCAAATATAGACGGTTAGCTGTCGTGTTTATTCGTTAGTTAGTTAAATTCTTATGTGTTTTTTATTTTATGATTGTATCTCGTGTTGTCGGTGGTGATGTTTCGGGTGGTACATGTTTTTGTGAATATCGAACGATTTATTATTATTTTTATTATAATACTACGCGTTTCAAGCAATCCGTTGTCGCAATTATAATTCAATTTTTAATATTTTATACCAGATTTATAAAAATCTAATATTAGTTACGTACATATTATTATGTATTATTTAAAATCGTTTGCGCAAGCTGAACTTAAATCGGCCATTTTCATACATTTATGACTGTCACATGATTGCTGTGTGTATTCTGCGTATGCGCAAATCGGAACACGGTATTCAATATGTAAGCAAATTAATAAAACTAATGTTTACGAACATCATTTTAGTGTCTAAAAGTAGAAAGATTCTTTGATTGAAATGAAAAAATGTATTACCCTACAACTATCTCGCCGATGATCAGAGTTGACGCTTATCAAATTTCGCTAATCTCTAACACGTCCGAGCGGCTGGGTGTCAGAGGACGGGCCCGTTTTATTATCTACGTACCTTAAATTACTTTAAGCATAGCAGTGGATCGACTGCGGGGAGCCGATGACTCGTCTAGACTTAACATAGGGATAGCTAACGTTTGACACAAGTTAAACGCAAGTGCCAAACGTTCTATCACCTTGATAGCCCGTGTTACAAGGCATGACCCATTTCTAGATTTAATTTTTCTCGTTTCTTTCTATGTTTGACATTTTGACAACGCTCAAGTACGTTTTGAGACTTGAGTCAAGCCTTGAAATACTGTGTATTCTGTCGCGAACGAAGAATCGACTCTCGATATCCTACGTTTGTCAATTTTATTTCCTATGTAGACGATTAATTTTTCTTGTTTATAAATTATCATTTTATTTTAAGTATTATTATTAATTAAATGAAAAAAATAATAATGAAATAAAAAATATTATATGTAGGTTTAATACCAAATGTAATGTCTCCCGTATATTGTGTACAATAGCACTGCTGTGTTGATATTTTTATATCTTAAGTTTTGTTTTACCTATACGAAGCATTATAGGGCATACATTAATTCCTTCGTCTTTAGACGCCCTTGGATCAGATTTTGATTCGGGCTGACTATTTATTACCAAATTCTGGTACTTTTCTACACTTAAATGTCTTTATTATCTTTTTTATTCCTCGCTATTTTCGATTTCTATTAGACATTAGACGCATTTTGTTTTTAAAACGAAAAAGTTTATTTTTATTTTTTAACATATTACTAAGTAATTTGTCTATTTCTTATAATGCTTTTAATGTTATTAATCAATATTATTATCATTAATAGATAAAGCATCTCTTTGTACAAAATTTTATCATTATTTCAAACTCACTAATAATGTAATTAATTTTGAATTAAAATTACGAGTATATTTTATCTTACGTATCGTTAAGACGATAGTTGATTATGTTATAATTTCAGCAATTTCGTGTTTTTATTTGTATGTCTATAATTTAGTAGTGAAGAGATTGTGCCCTCTCCGGGGCTTAGTCAATGATCTCCGTTACGAACACGACTTTTATCAAATGTAACTTTTATTCAACGTTCGACGTCGTGTCCACGAGGCCTGCGATTAATTTTAGTTTTTAACGGGAAAGGACGTTATAGGTTACTCGTATAAGTTAAACGGATTGTTTATTGTATTTCTCTTAGTGAGTACCGCTTATTTTAGTCACTTTGTATATTTATGGGGCGCACGATTAGAATCCGAACGTTTTGTGAATTTTCTGTGATTATTATTTAGAGAGTGAAAATGTAAATTTTGTTTGGGTCGTTGCAATAAAAATTCATTTTCGTGTTACAATTTTCGTTCGCACACAGATAGGATTGTTGGGCCCTCGTTTTATGAGTTTTGACAATAACTGTATCGTATAACCGACATGTACAAAAGCGCTCGTTTTAAGGTATTATTAAAAACAACTGTCTTGTCTTTAAGTTTTTGGTGCAGACGAGGCGTTGTGCCGGCGAACCGACGGTTAGGCTAAGTGAAAGTTTTGTCGCGACGTACGTGAGGTACTCGCCGAAAGCTTATTATATGGGTATTTTACGTTTTTAATGTTTAGTTTGTAAGTGCTTGCGGCACGTCGTTAAGACCATTAACAATTATAAGTTTGTGGGTGATCAGGGGATAGCAATGATGTTGCTTAAGATTTTTTTCTTCATTAATCACATAGTTACTATGAGAGAATTGTAAATAAACATCCAAATATCCCTTTTTATTTTATTTTTATTTCACCCCCATCCTCTTTTTGGGCCTGTCTAGTTATCGTGAGCTGTAGTCTGAATTAGTGAGCTTCGTAGTCGAGGAGCCACGGTGAAACTTGTACCTTATTTCAATATAATAGAATTAAATGCTTGGTTTGTGACCGAACGAGTCCCGCCGCGTGGCATGTCTATAGTCAATAGTAAGGCGGAGTCGCCAGAGCTGCTGTCTCGACAATAACCCAGTGTCAGACAATAATCATTATTGTTTATTTGCCAAGTTTCGTAGAGATCCGTTCGCCCCTTTGTAGCTCTAGGTCTCTAGGTTAGACATCCTTAGCGCCATTTTATTATATCTTAGATAAAGAGCAGCACCTATTGTGTCGACAAATATAAAATTCGTGACGCGCACGCAATTGATGACAATTTTCATTAATGTCGAAGATTGTTCGAATAATTTTTTATAATGTTAAAATATTAATGCTGTTACTATATACAGTTAAATCGGCTAAAATTCAACAATATCGCGATTTTAAACTATTTTACAATAAATATAGAAATTATCGCACGACCGTATTCGTAATAACTAACATTTAAATGTCGTAAGATTTAGTACAATATATTTCTGTTTATGGTAAGAAGCACTATGTATGTACGTTTAAAATACGATTTTTACAACTTAAAGAAAATTTTAATACCTAGATCCCAATAAGAAATAGTACTGCCACAGAGTAGCATATGATAGTAGTAGCACAGAGTCGGTACTCTCTACTCTGTGGTATTGTACGTTGTTTTTTAAATGACTGTTTTACATGTGCTAATGTGGCTTGTTTGAAACTAGACTAAACTAGACTAGGTATTGCACATGTTAGACTATAAATAAAATAAAAGCACCACGTTTTAACGACCACAATTTTGTCTTGACAAATATCTAACGCCTGCAGGATTATCACGACCGCGGCATTCTGTAAATAACAACTTCTCAAGTCTGATGTCATTATTATTAAGCGTTGAAGAATTTTTGTGTAACTCGATGCGTTAATATTTAAATTATAAAGTGTTATACAAACACGTTCAGCTGCAATGTCGTATCATGAAAAAAAAATGAGACGTTTACAGATAATTAATTATTAAAATTAAATGTGCAAAATGTAACTTTTCTGTAGACGTGATACGACATTTGGCTGACTGAGGCGCGTAAGCTTTCGCTGTTAAAATACTTAGTGTTAACGTTTTATATATCTACCGATTGGGTATGTGTGATAATAATATAGGCTTTCTAATAGTTAAAGTACAATGAATTCTAATTATTATCTTATAGGCCAATATTTATGAACATTATTTTTACACTGTCTTTTAATAAAATGTGATTTGTCTGTAGTTTGTATGTCTAGATTACTCAGCGGTCCACGGTCAACTCGGTTTGTTTTTATAGCTACGAGCTTTAACAATCTAAAATAGAAATGAAATTCGATGAAAAATATCTGATGGTTTTAAGTCTCTTTTGTATGAAATGTAGTGAGTATGATTATTGTGTCAAATGACTATCCTCTCACCAAAATATTTTGCCGTCCAATTTTCGTACCTTATTGCGCAAGACGATCAGGGACTGCTTCTATTTACTACGTCTAGGTATTTACTTCATTTTAACTAACACAAACGACACCAAACTGATTTTGAAATCTTATCTAACTCATAAATTTAGTATATTTTATATTTATATAGAGCTTATAGGTGGACTAGGGCTATAGAGTTCTCGGGGCACTGCGACGTGTAGGCTGGATTCATTCCGAATTCAACGTTCAATTCGCAGTCGCTAGATATATCAGGGATTTAGAAAGATTAGCGATTGCTTTTTGGTTTAGATTACTAATTAAATATTTATAAGCTATGTTCGTAGACACAGCATAGTTTTAAATGTGATAGATGTTTATATTATATAGAAACAGCGACATCGAGACGTTAATAATACCGATAATTTAAGAATTTTAACGTTATAAAGATATCGTTTCTTTTTAATAATCTCTGTACCTCCAGATAGATAACATTTTGTTACATTCGTAACTTGAACGTTTGACCACTTCACATTTCTTGCACCAGTTTGGTCTTAGATCGCCGTTTTAGATAGCTATATGAACGTTTCTTTCTGTATAGTGGTTAATGTCCAAATTAATATTTGCTGTTTTCTACGTATAATACGAGTAAGTGTATCCGATTAGCGTCCAGTGAGATTTTGTATTTCGGTGTCTAATTATCGTTGCGGTCGTCGCAGCGCGCGGCCGCGTTATTAACACGTCTTTGTACTAGAGTAGATTCTGTAAACGTAGAATTACGACCAACATATATAGAGATAATATATATAAATACAAAACAACCTATTAACCGTACGCTAACTAACACTGCTCGAGACGAAGGGGCTTAAAGTACAAATTTATCAAACTCGCCCCGAGGTCTCCGATGCTTTACGCTCTTTTCTTGTATACTTAGTGTTATATAAGAAAACGAAGTTAAATTCGCATTATTTACTAACGATTTCTAAAGTTTAATGTTGTCTTAGATAAAATCATTCGGTCATTTGTAACTTCAATGTTTAGATTTCTTAAAAGTTTTTTAAACTAACCCTACACGTATGACGTTATCACATGGTTTGTAATATTATGTGGTAGGTAGTTTAGAAGCCTGAGGTTCAGGTCACTTTCGAATTAAATCATAATTTTATAAAAATCGATGTGCCTAAGTGTAATGTTCTACTGATGTATTGTAAATAGTGATAACTAAATATTAATGTTGTGGTATTTATAGCGTGTCAAGACTCAAGGCGCGCGCGTTTCAATATTTTATGTACCTAATGCCTGCAGATTCTGAAAGGTGTTTCGAGACAATAATGTATTGTTTGCATTTCGTTTATTTGCTTCTATATTGTAACAATCCTTAACTAATGGTTTCTTTATGACTAAACTATAACTGTTAGAATTTTTCCGTAATCTTAAGTGATACGTAATTTTAATGAAAACGCATTAATTTGTGCTTGCTATAATTTTTATATGGTCGTTTTAAAATTGTATCACTTAGCGCGAGTACTGATTTAGAAATTTCTGTAATATTTAATTTACACTGTAACACGTAGCATCCATTTTTATACTCTGAACTAATAGATTAAATTATACTTTACGGCACGCTATTTTTGCAAATTACTACAGGTACTTTTTATTTAAATCTGTGTAACTTAGAATTTGTATATTGTACGGTAGCGACGCCTGAGTGTACTAAATGGTAAATGTATCAGCATTATCATCTATATCGCGGCGAGTGACGGGTGATCGGTAGTTGTGTAGACTTTATTGTGATATCAATAAACATTTTCATACGAGCATCCAATTTATTGTTTTATTTCATCCCCGTAGAGCGAAGAAATTCTGGCGATAATTGTGAGCAATTCATTAACTTACGAAAAACGTATCAGGCAATCCTAAGTACTCGGAGGCATTGACGTATTTTTCATCAAAGCATTGTATATATTGGCTTAACCGACAATATTTATTTACTTATAATGGCACATCTCTATTTGTGGAATATACCTAACGTTGTTGTCTACTGTGTGTTGTTCCCCTACAGCAGGAGTAGTTGTAAAAAGTGGCTGCTCGTAGAACACATCTCATCTGTTCTATACAGTAGGTTTGCTACTTCACAATCAGGTATTTAGATAGTTTAAAATTTTAGAAAATTTAGCCATTTTGAGCTTATTTGTGAAAAAAATCAACAAAAAAATGTGTCTAATTGTGTACTGTCTGGTCTACTTTTGCGATTTTTTACAATGTACTAACATGGAAGTACGCTGCAAGTCCTCTGTAACCTTGACTACATTGAAGTTTTCAAATACGGAAAAAGCTCTTTTGCGCTTTTTTGTGTCGTAATGTAAATTTGTGTATTAAAGTGTACTTATTTAGTTAATTAATGTTTTAATCAATGTAATCAACAAAATTATGTGAAAATGTCGTTTCAGTCGATTTTATATAGGTAATATTTAGGAGGCGAAAGAAAACAACAAATACTATGAAGTAAGCTTTTTTTAAAACTAATTTTAAGTTTTATACATTACACAATATTATATGGAACTCAATACATAATAAACACTTATATTTGCCGAATATTTACAAGTTTGCATATGTGATCGGCGACAGAGTTGCTGCGTCCGACAGGCGGACTCACGGGCCATCCTTGTATCCCTCACCCTCTCGCCGACTGAGGCTAATTTCGAGACGTGACTCAAGTTGCGATCTATACTTGAGCATTGTCAAAACTACACAAGAGCGGCTTGACAATTCTTAAAACTAGTTTCAAACTTAAGGCACGTCTCGAAATTCGGGCCAAAATCTCAATAAATACAGAGTGCGAAAATGTACAGTGCGATATACACTGGCCGGCGAGACTACGCCCAATTACCACTACAAATAGTTGATGTATTAAATTATTTCTCAACACGAAGGGACACGGGTGCTGTAAAAGCCTATCCAATTCAGTAACTAACACTATTTTAAACATATATATGATATTTGCACATAGTACAAATTATGTCTGGAGATCATATTTAATACATCACAGGTGTTGGAGAAATTAAATTAAACATAGTGCCTTCGTAGAAGCCTTATTGTCACAATTTTATACAAATTTTAAATTATCGTCTTTTAAACAGAGAACTATTAAATATTTGTCCGTGAAGCGAATTCGCGGGCAATTATTTGACTTCCCATTCCAGACTTTTAACACAATTCATAAATTTCAAAGGTCAAAATTTGAACACCGTTTAGATTATAAAAATATTAGGGTTTCAACGTTTTTATAGTTTTCTTAAAATAGTCAAACGTAAAATTCATTATACGCGTTTCATATTTAGTCAGACTTATCTACTAAAGACACTACTTTGGCTCAACGCGGATTCGTTACCGACAAAGTAAACGGCTTATATTGTGTACGAAAAATTACGATATATGGCGTACTGACATCTAACGTGACTGTAATGATGGAATAATTTTAAATAAATTAATAAATAAACATTTAATTCATCATAAATTTTACTGTGTTGCATTTGTAATCTTATATATAAAATTCTCGTGCCACAATGTTAGTTACCATACTCCTCCGAAACAGCTAGACCGATTCTTATGAAATTTTTTATGCATTTTCAATAGGTCTGAGAATCGGCTACTATCTATTTTCACCCCCCTAAATGTTAAGGGAGGTCTGCTCCTAAATTTTATTTAATTTTTAGACAACATTTTTTGTTGCCATTTTTTTATGATACAGCACATAAAAATACATACCACCCCAAATTGTCACCTCTAAATTTTATATATTTATGCGGCAAAACGAAGTTTGCTGGGTCAGCTAGTTTAATAGAAATTTCATAATAATAAATCCATCGTTTCTTGAAATTCGCATATCATTATTTCTCGTACACCGCGCTTACGTCGATAACAAAACAAACACCATGCTACATATTAATTAAAGTTACAAATGATAAATGGCTAATGAGTGTCTTTTTAAGCGCCCTCGCCGCCCTCGATACCTAAACAGAAATGAAGAATTTGTACTTTTCCGAGAGCGGCGCACCTCAAACCATCCGAGACATACAATTCGAAATATCAATATTACCCACATCAAAACATTAAAAAAAACTTTAGACAATTAAATATTGAAAAAAACAATTATCAATATAATCATAAAAAGATAAACCATTATTAAAATATAACAACAAAACAAAATATGGACTAATCGATACGGGACCCTAAACACAAATACTCAATCTTCGTAAAACATGGTCCTCCTATCGTATTAAAATTAAATTGGCAAAAATATC
>JAOSYY010000014.1:5869082-5884719 GCA_025727935.1 Hebomoia glaucippe | reverse complement strand
GGACCCTAAACACAAATACTCAATCTTCGTAAAACATGGTCCTCCTATCGTATTAAAATTAAATTGGCAAAAATATCATGGTTACCTCACTGTAACTGCGTTTAGCGTTGAGTATTTGTATTTTTCTTATTCTAACATTTCTATTGCGTACAGGGCTGGAGCACCGATGGATGTTTGTAATTTCCCCGAACATGTCGAAGCCATTACGAAACTACTATCGATTGGAGAATGCGTGTCGGAAACACTTCCATATTATAAAAATTTAATTTTTACGGAGACAATCTGCTTACGGGGAAGTTCTAATTAAAACATTTATATATGTCCGATTCCGGCAAATTCATCCAGACTTAAACCCGACCTTAGCCTAATAAAACTACTTGTCAAAGAGATCATATCAAACTTAAAATTAATTGTCACATTATTTGCTCAGACGCATTCGGCAATCGCAAATGGCGTCCCTCGCAACATTGTGATGTTGATAGAAATATGTCTGATACTATCTTATAATTACTTAACATTATTATAATTGTTCTGCACAGTGACGTCCACCATTTAAACCGAAAATAAATTAAGATATAAAATTAATTTGCACAATTAAACGCCCGAGTGTCAACTGAACCGTGATCGGAAATATTTGCCATCGTATTTACTAACTTTGGTTTGTTGTCTAATACGATGTTTTTAAGCTGCCGGATGGTGCCGGGTGGCCGAATCCAGGTTGTTAGGTTCGGGGTTCCTGCGGAGCCTAGCTGGTGCGCTTGTAGTGGCTTTGCGCAAGCCTCGCCACCTTGGGCGGGCGGATGTGGGCGCCGTGCAACTCTTGTTTGTGCTTATGTGCTGGCGATTTCTTACCGTTGCTCGATAATCTCTTGCGCGGTTTCAGGAAATCTGGAATGATAAAAGTTTGCGTTAGAATTTCTATACTTGTACAAGAGATTTGGGAGTTAATAGCAAAGGTCTTATTGCCTACTCTACAAGAATTCTGTGAGCGTTTGACTTCGACAGGGACAGTAGACGCAGATAGAATATTCTAAGACGGTGTTAGGCATTCAGACTTGAGGAATTATGATCTAGAATAATAATTTTAAATAAAGTATATATTTAGTTTGTAAATACGAATGCTTTGTATTTGAATAATTCATTAAACAATTGTTCCGGGTTGTGTTCGGTTTGAAATATGTAATCTTTTGGCGTCGCGCCAGATTCCCATAGGCAATTTACAAACAGGTGGCTCTCGTTGAACCCAAAACAACGTATATTTCACATAAACTACAATCCTGTGTTTGGTAATCATAGAGCGGCAATAAAAATAAGTAATTTGAATATATTTAAAGAAAAGGGCATTGAGTAAAGTCGTAAAAGGCCCGTGGAAGGCGGAGCTGTTCTCGTTTTTGGACGAAAATTTTACGACTCCTATAATGTCCCTTGCCGACGCCTTGCGGGACCCTTGCAGTTGACATTTTTACGACGCTCTGGTACGGATGGAACTATAAAAAGCAGCCCTTAATGCACTGGAATTTTTAAAAACGAAATCCGAGCGACGCCCTTCTAAACAATGTCTGATTTTGAAAGAAAGCCTTAATAACTATAAACTTTTTTACAATCGTTTTACTACTGTTTAATCTGTATCGAGATGTTAAAAATGAAATATGGTTGGGATCAAATTTGTCATACGAATACGTGATTGACAAAAACCAGCAGTTTATGCTTCTCTTGATAATATTATTATTCAAATAAAATTTAGTAGTCAGAGGATTAAGGATAACAAAAAAAATTATTAACTATTAAGACCAGTAAATAGATTGTTACGTGCAATGAGTGTCAGATTTGGTATATAAGTTCATAAAGAAGTACATAACTCTGAATCTACACTAATATTATAAAGTTCAAGTGTTTGTTTGTTTAATCGTGCGAATCTCAAGAACCACTGGTCCACTGGTCTGGTAATAAATTAGGAATCCTTACTAAAAGTTCAATAATGTAAGCCAAGGTGTAAAAATCGAAAGGAACTTAAACGAAGCCGCTGGCAGAAGCTAGTAATACAATAAATATGCGACGATCATAATTTTAATTAATCGATTAAATTAATTACTGAATTTTGAACACAAACGACCTCTAGTAAAATACATTTAAAATCAAGGAAATTTGAATCAAAAGGCGAAATGATGCAATAAAATAAAGATAAATTTCTAATTTAATATCAGGACTGAAGTTAAATGGCGATAAAATAAAAGCAAATATAGGAGCCGGTTTTAAAAAACGGAGGCAATCTCGTAATGAGTGGTGAAGTTTACAAAAACAGCTTAGCAACATGCGATGCGCCGTTCCAAGGTCGGCTTTAGCTCCATTTGATGGAGTCCGATTCGATTGTCGCCCTATATAGACATTTAACTCATGTTACGAAATGACTATGGTTAGTTGTTTGTTGAGCAACTTCGAAATTCAGTAAAGGAAACAAATAGTTTTTATTTACTAGATATTATCCATAAATCGTTTCACAACTAAAAGCAAATAACGCTACAAGTTTGTTAATAAGTTTGAAATAATAATGCATGCGAAAAATTATATGAATTTTCCTTAAAAGTTTGTTATTACAAGGTATTTTATGATAGTCTTTTAATTATAATAAAACTTTTTTGTTGAATGTACTCGAGTCGAAGTTCACTATTGCTCTAACCTTGGTGATAAATTATAATATTTCACAATAATAATCCAAGGTAGGCCATTAATAGTCATTAAATTCAAAGAACTGATTCGTATTGCCGGGAACTATGTCAGTGACGTCGAATAGCCTCAAGGCCGCCTGGTGCTGACCACGCGGGCTCCGTTCCCGCCAAAAACTGACACGTGCGTAAAAATCTAAATTCAAAACGATACAGTGTATATGGCTTAGATATTTTTATTACATAACCACGTGAGCTAACCTCAAATTGTGATTAGAGCCAACGACCGCGTTATTTTTAATCGAAATGACGACACAAACAATTATTAACCCTCATAAAAGTTAGCAAACAACAAGAAAATACTTTCACATTATTATGTAACATTTTCCCGCCAAACGTTCAATGGAGCGTTTCGCGGCATTTTCTCTGCCGCTATAACACGACTGCTTCGAGTTGAACGTTCGGATACGCGTTCGTAGCGTCAAGTCCAGTACATTTTATTTTGTCGGATTATAAACTTATATTTGGCTCGCGTAAACTTGCTAGTGTATGCGTAAACAAAATGGCCTTGACGAGAGTGCGCGTGGCCGCGACACAACACACACAACGCTATATCGTAACCAGTGTCCATTATCAATCTTTGCCACACACACTCTAATAATAATAATATTTAATTTAGAATAGAAATCATTATCTATTTTAAATTGGTATCCAAACTATTTTAATTGTGAAATTTGTTCTGAATATATTAAGTTTTAATATTATTAATTATTATGTAAATGTTTGTTTTATTACTTCTTATACATATAAAAATAAATCGACTCAATTTAGTTTTATTTATATATAGCTTATAAAATCAAGTATGTATATAATAAGCTATTTACTTATTTGGATTAAATGTTAGCAGAGTTCATTACGACGACAGGCCTCGTCCGCATTTATTGGGTTGCTGAAGTGGCTTGGTTATTTCGGGCGACCTAAATATCTGCGCGGGCGCACGACGTTCGCCTCTCGCGTTTTACTGCTTTATCGTGACTCGTCCAAAAGGTTTAGTGCCCAATAAATATTATAATAAGGTCTATATGTTGAATTTTGACAACGTCAATATTGTGTTTGCTACAAGCTAAATGAGTCGATATTTTATCACTATTCCCATTGTTTGTCAAAGCACACACGAGTTGGCAACACAATCGAGATTGAAAAGTGAACCGAATGCAGCGCACGCGCATAAAAGGCCGCGTCTGATGGACACGCATCCGTCGACCCGAGTGGAATCACTGATGGTTGTGGGATAAAAAAATATGAAAGGATAGGATAAATTGTCTAGGAACGTGAAGGACGAGTCCTGACGAGCGTCAAATTAACTTTTTCTAACGTCACGCTTCCTTCGATGATGTCGAAGCGTCATTTTCATGTTTGTCATTTTGTTTTGTCCTTTGTAATTGCCGCAGGATACAGCGTAACATGAATAGTTAATATGCGTACATGTCTGGGGGACGTTAATGCATTCGAAAATTCATTTCTTTACATCAGCCTCCGGTGAGATGATGAAGTTAAATTATGTCTTAAGAAATGACTGTTCGCCGCTTTATTTAACAAAGGGACTAGTACAAGTTCCCGAGCGTTGCCCGAATGTCGTTCGCTGAAAGCGTATCGAACAATACAAGGGAAATTGTGGTGAATTTACAAAAGTATTTGCGTGAGTTTCGCGGAATGCAAATTAAAGTAATAGCAACAGGAACGGCAGACGTTGCCCACGCGCTGTCGTGTTTATATTCAAAAAGATCACTTCATAAACGCGGACAATTTTACGAATATTTCTAACAATCCGGCCGAAGACTGGTTTGATGACGTAGAGCTTGGAAACAAGTCTAAACTTGCTTATGAGTCGCGTCCCGTGCTCGCTACACCCGCTACGCGTAATCTTCTTGGAAGCATGTGTGGGGGGAAGGGGACTTGAAAAAAGCAAACGCGGATTTGTCAGGCGTGGGCGGTGACTGCAATCAAACAGGTTGTTTCAATGTTCTAGCCATGGACCTATTCAGAGTGCAAAAAACCTTTTCTTTAGCATTGAGGTTTACGATGTCAAAACTAGTATAGACTCCGTGAGCGAATCAAAATTTAAAAGATTAACCTTGGCAGGAAATGAAAATGCAATGGCAAGATAGGGAATGCTGCTAGTTTGCATTGTGATTACGAACCAGTTCCCAATTAACTGTGTCAAGTGAAAGGCGATGTTAAAATGGCTGTTGCGGATACACTTCGTAATGTCCGACAAGATAATGTCTTTATAGTGATCTTAAAAGCCAAAACACCATATTGCAATAACGGGCAAAAATGATTTCAAACTAGCTTCTGCCCGCGACTTTGCTCGCGTTCTTGTCTATTTTGTCAACCACTTCTAATAGTCCGTCAATGTTGTAATTATTTATTAGATAGAAGATTGAAATTTGACTTTTATTACTAGATTGTGTCCGGAGATACGTTTAATCTACTGGCTAACTGCCGCAAAACCCGTTGAATACTTTCGGAGATTGTGTACATACATGCAGACAAACACAAAAAAAAATCATTTTTTTTATCTTTATCGCTCTTTCCTAATCTTTCATAATCATTTTTGTATCAATTGTATGTACAGACGCGATGTCGACTGATTTATTATATGTATAGATTGTCGATTACAAGAAACACAGATAAGATAAACAAAGAAATGTCCTAAGTCTGCAATTGTAAGTTTATCCAAACATAGCATTAGTTACGGATTAAAGATGTTCTTGAAGTAAATCAACCCTGAACGGTCTATCGACTGATGTTCAAGATAAAAAGATTAACAAAAACGAATCTCGCTTGTGCGTACGCGTTTTTATTATACAGTTGTTTGGGAACCGAGCTACTGGTTTTAAGACAAGCCTAAACAAATAAGTGACAGGCAGGTAGAGTGCATTGTGTCCTGTTTTACCGTGTGTTCAATATTATCTGATATAGTCTATTTAAATTGCGGTCAACGCTTTTGTCCTTCATGGTATGGCTATAAGGTGTGACTAATATTTGTTCCTTATTTAATTGGCGAAGTTTTATTTGCGTCTCTGATTCAAGTCAGTAGAGGTCGGTGTGAAAAAAGGTTTTAAGTTAGTAATGGGGACAGGAAATACTTTCATTGGCTATTAAGCTTGCTCACATACAGGCCAGTGAGCCAGGGGACGTTGGTAGGATTTATTAAGCTATTTACGCACTTAGACGCGTTTCTACAAACACTTCGTTATCTCTAGACTAATTTTCTGTGTTACTTTTTACACTTTCTTTTGTATAATGATAAACTAGTTTCATTCATTATTCGGTTTTTATTCGATGGCTATATTTTTTAAAATTTAGGATGAGATCATACAGGTATTTCAGACAGATCTAGTCAGCAATTATTAAAATTTAATAGTCGAAAAACAGTGTGTTTAAAGTGTTGGTAGCATCTAATTTGTTGAACCGATGTTTCATAGATAATTTTATTATACCATGCTACAAAATTAGTGTTCATTGTTCTTATAAGACGAATAAGTTTCTCACGTAATAGATTCAACGCAATTTATTGCGTTTGAGATTCTTTCAAGTGGATCAAGTATGTAACAGTTATCAATGCCAATAGTGGTTAGCCGTACGCTTGAATCGGTTTTAAACTTGGCAAAAAGATCGGGCTATAGACCGATAAACACGATTACTAACTTGTACATTGTTTAATGTCATGCGCATGCGTAATATTATATTTCAAAATCGTAAAGGATAACGTCGTGAAGTACTTTGCGCGTTTCAATTTTACTCTATGAATATCAGAATGCGACACCTTCAAGAATAGTAGATCTAGAAGACGCGTTGCCAAACTTAGGGCCTTATTTCATTCAAATTTCAACAATTTTACCTGTTCAACTAAGAGAATTTTGATAGATCTGGTTTATTTTGTACTTTGTAACGCTGAGTTGCGCTATATAATGTTCTATAAACTAAGCAGAAATAACTTAGTTGCGTAGCGTCGATGTGAAAGTAAGGAAACCATTGTTGCGAATCGCACTTCAAGTAACACGATTGTTGATGCTTATAAATATTTATAGAATTTAGTAAGAGTTTGTGAAATTCTTTTTAATCTGTATTTTTTAGATAAACTGTGCTAGTTTCATTGTCATCTACAGCGATTATATTAATTCATGGCTTACTTGTTATTGCAAAAAATTTTACCGCTTTGCATTGCTTTAATATTAATCCGTTTGTTTCTCATAAAAAGTGATTTTATTCATGATATATAAAAACTGGGCAGTTTATGCAAGTTGTATAGTGGCGTGATACAAGACGAAGCAATCTTTACAGACATCATTTGAGCGTGTGAAATCAGTTGTTGTCTATGAAGCATCTGAATTATTTTTAATCTATATCTTAAATGACGTACCGTATTAATCTACAAGGAAGCTACATTTTTATCTATGCTAGAAACGCAAGCTATGGATCGTCCAAAGAATTTTTTCCTTCTCCATTAGAATTGATATTTCCAAGAAACCTTTCAATAATTCAACTAAAGCTTGTCTGTTTTTATATCCCACATGTTCTAGTGTTCCTAGGTTCAACGAACCACGATAACGTGTTGCTAGGAGTGACTAGGAGCAGGTGTCATTTATCTCCGCCATGCGACAACCGAGGGTTTTTCTAACTAAAAAAACTGTGCAACGTAAAAACAATTTAATAGCTTTCATATTTTATCGTCTCGTAATATACGAACTAACTAATTACTTGACGATCGTGTTGCTAATTGATTTTATTGTTTTCCAACGGGTGATTGATCAAGATTAAGTAAATTAACACATCGAGTACCATTTTGCTGGTAGAAATTGTAAGCTGTAAATAGATTCTTGTTCCGTCAATGATTTTGTTTAGTCTTTGTCCAGTGCAAGTGTAATGAAGGCGGTTAGTGTAAATACTAGTTTAATGAATGTATACACTGCTTAAGAACTTACTGTTATGAAACAGTAACGTTAGTAATTCACACTATGTTAATTACATACTACTTCAACGTTCACAGTCATATAACAATCGTTGTCTTTTGTGTAGAGTCCTAATGAACGGATAATACGTTACCCAGCGGTGAGATCATAGGTAATGCGCCCGCGCACCCAATGATGATCAAAGTGCCGCTATTATCAGCCACTTGAACTATCATAGATGACAACCATTTACTAGCTACCGGTATTCGGTCGCTGCGTGTCTGTTATTTTTTGTTGTTGAATGTTTATAATTTTTTGTTAATAGTTTTAGTTTATTACAAGATTTGTATCAGATATCGGAATAGTTGACGTCGTGGATAATTTTAAATCGGTCAAGGGATTTTTAAATTCCTTAAAGTATATTCATGTCGGTCAAATAAACCACATTATTGCTTAAAGCATAAACATAAATTGCATTCAGGCAGGCCGTTGTCTGCCTTGCTACTGTAACACGCATTCAAAATTACATTGTTAAAAAATATACGAGGTTAGGTCGTGGCATCAACTATTTACTTGTAAGGAAAAGTTATTCAAGACACAGATAGTTTTGCATTGGGCATTGGCCTCAGTTTATATCATTTAAGTAGACCCAATTAGAGCCAAATACTTAGAAACAATCATTAACTGAACCAAGACATGTGGTGTACCGCCCAATTTGTGTACGATTGTAAACTAGTCGTGATTGGGACGAGACACGCAACTCGCGTTCCCATGCTTGTTAATATTCAAACAGTCAAATAGGAGCCGAAACAACTCTATAAATTGGGAACAATGCGATCGATACTGGGAAAGACAGGTAACGAATATAAACGGTAGCTAAGTATCTCTAAAGAGCAATAATCTCTATTGTCGGTCATTGTTCAAAATATCAAACAATCCAGAACAAGTCTGCGTCCGAACCGCTAGGCAATAAACATCGGTTTTGAAACAGAAAACAGAAGTAGGCCATTGTAAGATCTGACCTGAGGTTACTAACAGCGACCTCTGGACCAAAATTTGAGATGAGACTGCCATTGTGGACGGACAATAGATAGAAAAGATGGGATCACAAGGGGCGAAGCTGCTAAGTATTACACGGACAATAGACACAAAGACTGGTGTATGTTTACCCATGAATGTAGAGTGCACAATAGCCAGTGCTATGCTAATACCTCATAACAGGTTCATACAGTTTCCCAAGATAATTCTACGTGTATAACGAATTCGCGTTTCATGTTAAATCGTGCATATGTTCGGGTTAAGACTTTGTAATCCCGTTCTTAAATAGTCTATTTGGACGTTTGCTAACTATTATACCGGCGCATTGTTAGGTAAATTAATGAAAATTCTTTGTAGCGTTTGAATTCATAGTTGTCATCTGAGATCGCGGACAATGCACAATGGAAGTTTACGGTTTCATAACTTTGTTGTATTATGCAAGCGAGGCAGTGCCATTTTTAGAGATTTAATTGCTGTGCATTGTAACAAACGTAAGAAATATAACAGAAATCTAATCTTATATATAAAATTCTCGTGTCACAATGTTCGTGCCCATACTCCTCCGAAAGGCCTCGACCGATTTTCGTGAAACTTTGTATGCATATTAAGGTCTGAGAATCGGATATCTATTTTTCATCCCCAAAATGTTAAGGGTGGTCCACCCCCATTTTTTTCTTTTCATTTGTTTATAATACAACATATAAAAATACATACAACCCCAAATTTTCACTGCTCTACAATCAATCCCTGTATATTTATTGGACAAAACGACGTTTGCTGAGTTAGCTAGTAAATTATAAGTCTAAGTATTGTTGCAAATTTTATTCGCAGTTGCGTACGACATTTGGTTGATGGCCGCTGTTTTGGCAATTATAATCGGTGTAGTGAATTAGAAGTCCGGGGCGACATATGCCCCACATCTGGTGTTGGTTATCCGTCCTCTTAGCGTATTAAATTGCACCTCGGCTTACACGCTCGTTTCTAGTGCTAGCCGGCATTAAGTCCACTTGACATTGCTTTTGAAAGTGCTAACGATAAAGCTTATCTCAAATGCGCACAGCGAAAGCTCACCGCAATCTGCATCGTTAAATGCACGTTTTTTTCACGGATACGTGATGTCGATTGCTCTCAATGGAATAGTTTTTGTGACGAAGGGTCTTAGGTCATTAAGCTTTTTTGCTGTCCCGATTAAAATTGAACGGTTATTTTCGTAGTGACGGTTCAATTTAAGGCTATGTAGATTTTGTTTTCAACGTTAGATAATACGAGCGAAGTTCAGTGGAATCATAAAAAGTATAATCTTCGAGATACAATCGGGGTAGGTACCGTGAGACCACCCACGAGTGAACTATTTCCAAAAAACCGGTTTACCAAATTAATCGACGCATACAATTAGTTAAATCTCTACTGGTATTGCAAGTATAATTTCGGGATTAGCAATAAATGTTTTACGTGTCGTAAATCATATATTTAAGCCGCCTATAAAATTCGACAAAAGAATTTAACTCACAATCGTTCGGAACAATAAATATAATTTTTACGACATTATTATGTAGGGCTCGGACACTGTTATAGTTTACTAAGGAGCCTTTATGAGCGGTCAGATCGTTAGGTTTCGACAAATTCCACATTTTAAAACGTGTGAAAAGGGGTGTCTCGCAATACGAACGGCCGATGACCGGCGGGTCACTAAAAATGATTTGACAAGCATTGATGGTACATCGGAGAAAAGAATTTTTGAATATGGGTCACAGTAGGCTTGGGAAAGGAAATGGCGATTTACGAGTAGCTTTGAATGGTGCAACACTGAATCGTACGCAAAGTTTCAAACGCGGTCATATTATATAAACCTACCCTTAGTAGAAACACCTGAGATTCTAAAACCGATTTTTAGCCATTAATGAAGAAGTGGCATCTTTTTTTTAATTAAACATTACTCAAGCACAGGTTGCTAGTTGAGTAACATCGTAGAATAAAGACTTAAAAATGTATTATGTATTCGTTTGCGCAAATCGTAGGTTTAGTTACATGAAACAGACACAGAAATATATCCATTTCATAATGTAGGCATAGACGTTTCTATTTACTGTAAATGTACTGGTCACGTATCAGTTTGCACGTGTGTCGAAGAGTAATCATATAACGGTCAGCCCTCAATGGTGGCCATAGATAGACCAGGCATTCTGTTAGTTATGTACAGCGTAGATTTATTTTTAAAGAATAGCATTTGGTAGCTTAGATTCATCTAAAAATTGTTTATTATTTATAATTTTTTCCCTGTCAACCTTTCCGGCTCAGCTCTAAAACGGCTGCACATATTTTAACGAGACTTTGATAGGTAATGTATGTATGGTACGTTATTTTATAATGTATGTAATCTATGCTAATATAATAAAGCTGAAGAGTTTCTTTGTCTTAACGTACTAACCTCAGGTACTAAAAAAAAATCTTTCAGTATTGGGTAGTATAATTATCGAAGAAGGCTATATTATATTGAAAATTTTGAAAGCCTTACTAAAAGTCCAATAAAGTAACGAGAACGAATTAATTGTTTATTGCATAGTGATTTTTTCATCACATTTGAAAGTCCGATAATTGTAATTCGTCACATTGAATACATTGCACAAATTCCACACTTGAGAATTGAGAGCGCGTTTCGAAATCGATCGATAAATTTATTTGAATTATTGAGTGTTGATATCGATCAGTCAATCGAGCGTGGTTGTTTGATTCTTAAGGTTGAGAACTTTTAATTTGAATAACCTTAGGGAGTTAACACTTAGAATCTACTGGCCGAAAACAAGTGTTTTTAACGCTGGGATTTTTTTTTAAATTTACGTATCGTATTGTGAGCGGTTCCCAATTTTTGAGATGTTATCATAGTTAATGAAATTCTGCGCGATCCGTGGGAATAAACGCAACGGGGAGGACGGACCGAACTGACCTGTTTCGCGAGTGCAAATGCAAATTATGGTTAAATTTATCATACCCGACTTTATCAAACTGGATCTATCGAAATATTAATCTTGTATTTTCTGAAACTATCATTATTTAGAACGGGATATACATTTGTTTAAAATAATACAATTTATTATTATATTATTAAATATCATAGAAAAATCTGTTATATTGATACAACAAACAGAAATTTTAAATTTCTTTTAGTATAGATTGTTATCGGAAGTATTAATTACTAAAATTAATACAGAATAACAAAAAAAAAAATTGTTTGTTAGTTAAACCGTGTAAAGGACTATATAGAGCAGTTCAAAGATCTCTGTTATAACAGTAACAATACTTAAAGAATTTATTTTTGCATTCATTTGAATAAAACTTTGAATCAATTGTCATGATAATGTCTATAAAGTAATCAAAGGTTACAAATTAAACAATAGATGCAATAAAAACAATGCTTGTTTCCCACAGTTCATAGTTCGATCACAGTTCAACGTTTGAGATGAAGACCCGTTTACATGGGGGCAGTTTCTCGCCTCAACACTATCGACAACAAAAAAATGTTTACAATTACTAAGCGTAGACACCAAATTTGTTATAAGAAATTAACATTTATCTTTTAAAATTAAATGATTTAATTTAATGAATGCCTTTTATTCGCTTTTTAAAATGGGCTCTTAAATAGGAACGGACAAATATCGCGCGCGGTTCTTGAATCAGGACTTACTACTTTATGAATCGTTAAGAACAATTAGAAATTGCTGGTCATTTGTATTAACTGATTATAAAAGTTAATCGTCATAGAACACACTCAAATAGGCAAGATTTTTGTTACGAGAATAACCCAAAATCTCTCTTTACAACGCGCAATCTTCCTCCATGTAAACGCGGCTTAACACTTAACAAACAACACAAGACATAATCCTTATTGCAACGTTTATAAATGTCAAAATTATGTACATAATTGTAATTGTAAGGAATAAAAGGACTCATTACACCGTGTTTATTCAACGTGTAATATAATGACAGGATTAAAATTGTAATTATTTTGTAAGAAATTTACATATGACAATTATGCAACGAATTTTATGAATTTCACGCTCTGATTAACTCTTATGAAAATCACCGTTACTATATTTGATTGTTAGTGAATCATGAATTTCTTGAGCCTGTACTGAGAACTCAAGTCGCGGTCTGCACTTGAGATATGTCAGTTTTTAATCGTTTGTTAGAAGCGACCTAGGGTTTCACCTGCCTTTTTAAGCATACTGATGATGAGATAAAAACTTAAGTTATGTTTTAATACAGTATTTACTAGTGCAAGTTCTGTCGGCATTGGTACAGCCGTGCATTATATTAGTCGGTACAAAAACACCCTTTTGCGTGGGGGTGACACAATGACTACACTCAAAACTGGGTTCAGAATTAAGTTACGCCTTGGAGTTGAGGCCTTTAAGTTGAAAATGGAAGGCGTACAAGCGGTTAGCAACAGTACAGAAATGTTATGGATCGTGGGTTCCAAGGTTGTGAGATAAGACCAACCACGTGCCCACTATTTCATTGCAAGTATTCAAATGCAATTTCTAGTTTCAACTGCTTTATTTTAGTTGCGTCCCGCAGTTTAAGTTGTCTTAATTTCCCTTTAGTCGTAATAAGTCAGTAGTAATCTCCCAATTTTCTTATTTTTCTCTTCCATTAAAAAACAAAAGTAAAGATGAATGATTGTAGATTATTTTTTGAGAGCTAACGATCTATTATTGAAAATCTTATCAAAGACAGTCCAGCTATTTCAAAGATTAGTCGCAACGAACAGACAGGTAAACATTTTAGTATTTTTGCTGACACGTATCGTACTTGAATACGTATTTAGATTTATTTTGTTATTTAAACATATCTAGAATATTTAAATTTCCTCTGTAATTTTATTAAGAATTTTAGTGTATGTTTGCACGATGCTGAAGATATCACAATATTTGTGTATAAAACCGCTGGATACAAGGGAAAATAAACATTGCAGTAATGTTACAAAAATAAACAAGATGAAATCAGTGAGCGAGTTGCACTGGTTCCCACACAGTTTTGAGGGGTTGGTACGTTTAATTAGAATAAGCAAAATAATGGACACGAATTAGCATGGGAAGTGGATTTGGGCGATAGGGTTGGTTTCCACTTGAAACTTAATAAAACGTTTTTGGTAATTTAATTTTTAAACGTTGGTTAAGTGTTTTTTTGTCCAACAATAACTTAAACGCGTTTAAGATAAAACAATATTTTATAAATGGAAATAAAATTATCATTAATTTATATATGTATGTGTGTGTATATAGCAGGATTTTCGTACATAAAAATTAAGAAGAATGGTTGGAACGATTTCGACGGGATCTTTCTGAGTAAATAGCGCAAAGGTGCTCTTATTTTAAAAATGTAGAGTTCCGTACAAAACCTGAATATTTGAAATGACGTAGGTTAGTGTTATTGACAATTTTTTACGCTCTATGGAATATCCATAATATATTTACACATAATATTAAAGTGAGTGAAGCCGCGACGATAGCTTGTATATAATAAAGTGTTTAAATAAGAAAACGTTGAGTTTCGAATCTGTAAACAATTAGCAAAGAAAGAATGCAGCGAATCCCGCCATTTCATGACAGATACATAAACAAAGAGCAGGAAAAAATATTATGTGCATAAATATGCCGTGGAAACGAGTTTCGTAAGATAACGACCTCTGACCTCTCCGCGACATTTAAATTTTTAAAACCAACCAAAATATTCTATTTTATTATTTCATTTAGAATGGGCAATTTTGAAGCTAATTTCTATACTTTAGAAAAAATATTACGTATAAAATTTTTAGCCGTAGCGCAAAAGGTGTCATATATTTGACGTGTTTGTTTGCATATAAAACGCATGGGCCGATTTTAATGCAGTAAAATTTGTGAAGGCGTCTTAGCGTTTGTCATTTACTTGTTAATTTATTAATACTAAAAATGTCGAAACCTGATGAAACGGATTTTCTCTATGATAGTAAGATAAGAGCCTTTCTTGTCCTCCATGGACACCTCCCAAGACGTGACTCTAGGAGACACGTTGCCAACCTTAAGACCTTAGGCACATTACATCATTTAAGACTGGAAAGTTTTAAATTTATTCAAATTTATTTATATATGTAAATCATTGATATAATACGCTAACATATGTCGTTATATAAATAATTATGATAACATAATTTTCAATTTGAAATGTGTTAAATATTTCGCTCCAAATATCTGCCCGTGACCTCGTAGTAAACATTATAGTAATGATAAAGTTTTTTCTCGAATCGTAATTTTTGTTCCACTTTTGATAAGGCCAAACCGGAGTGATCCAGATAAGATAACCACAAAATACTAATGTTGTAGTTTAATATATGTGATATTTTGTTTGCAAATGAATTTTAAATTATTATAATATATATTATTTAATGTCGGATTGACTTTAAATTAGATAGATTATAAAGATGAAGTTTGTTTTGTTTGAACGCGCTAATCTCAGGAACCGTTGGTCCGATTTGAAAAGTTCTTCCAATATTGAATAGTACATTTATCGAGGAAGGCTATAGGCTATATTATATTTTCAAAAAAATTAGGTACAAATTGAAAACAACACGATCGAAGCCGCTGGCAGAAGTTTGTATTAGACAGATAGAATGGTTTTGTTATTTTTGAAGTAATAGTAAAGATTTTAAGAATATCATAAATTCACATAAAATGCCGGAACTGATTCTTATAAATTAAATTTAACCATTTCGCTGCTTTCTAAACAAAATCTCATCAAAATAGGCCTATTAGTTAAGGACCAACAATGCTATAAACAAATCCGTAAATCTCTCGTACATAATGTTTATTTAAATAGTAAACAATTTACTGTTATGGATATAACTTAAAAATAAAAATATTTTTCAATTTTTCAAGTATTTTTATTATATTTCTGTCCAGCTATTGTTATTTATGAGACTCGGCTCGTAAATCGTGGTTTTAA
>JAOSYY010000014.1:5842696-5854747 GCA_025727935.1 Hebomoia glaucippe | reverse complement strand
TGAGATTAGTGTGTTCAAACATACACTCCAGCTTTATAATAATTAGTATTGATATTCAGATCAATTGTTGTATTCGAATAGTCTATTTTGTTCATTACATATATTTTTCATTCCAGCAATATTTTTGACGTTGAACCATAGACAATAAGGAAGCGATGGATATTTTTAATGAAGAGGGATATGAGCCATACTTCCCATACTGATCACACGTGTGCATGGGAAAAACGTTTAACGAGGGTAATATACAGTTGATACAAATTATTTACCGTGGGTCTTATTGACCCGTAGACGATTGGAGGGTTATCGATAAATTAGTGATATCGATTCTAAACGCATTTAAAGTACATGGGAATATTGCTGATATCGTTTTTATTAATTGGAATGGCTTGGGAGCCATTGTTAACGGCTAAATTACAGTTTTGAATATTTTTAACCGACAAAGTGTGTGTTAATTTGTAACGTAATTATATTAATTCTGTACGTACGTAAAAATACATTTAGATGTGTGTATGTACGTTGGTAATTGATAATCTCATCAAAATCTTTGTAAAATTCCTGTGTCGCATGCTTTAAATATTTTTTTTTTCAAATTTATTTTGAGTTAACAATCAGTAGTTTTGTAATGTAACAATTCTTGTCTTTGGCTAGCTACTACACGATAGACGTCATACCGTAAGTAGATAATGCTCGCATTTAAGCAAAATAAATTAAAATCGCAATTTTGAGCTCTGTAACTAATCTGAAATAATCGAAAGTCGTTCTGTTGCAAAGATGAAAGTGAAGCCACTTTCACTAGTCGGGAGCTCGAGATTTTACGCTCCAAGGGTAGCGGGTTCCCATACTGATGGAATCACTGCCCGGAACAGCTGATTTCTGACGTCTATGCAATTGTAGCAAAGTAGATTTCTAAATGATATTGTCTTGTATTTAAAAAAATGTCAAATTAAAATACAATATAATGTATAAAAAACGTGATTTACTGTATAATTTTACAATAATTCACATGAATTGTTTTGTAATTTTGTAGTTTTGTAATATTCGTGTAAATCATTGCTAAATTATACAATTAATCGCGTTCGTAACCCGTTGTAGCTTCGATTCGAGTATTATGTCAGCCTTGGCAGTCCGATCTATACTTTTTAATACAATACCTAATCATTATACATAGAAGATTAAATAAAATATTATCATATTTTGAGTGTTTGAAAAAAAATCTAAAGTAAATTCTCGTCTGTATTACATGACAAGAGAATCTAGAAAATATTTTTTTTATGCGATAGAAAGGCAAACGAGTCTACAGTTCACTTATATTAAGCGATTTCTGTCGCCCATGGACACCTTCAAGATCAGTAGATCTAGAATACGCGTTGTCAACCTTATTTTTTATTTCGAGTATTCGGAAATTTATAGACTGAAATCGAAACGCAGGTAGCACTTCACGACTTTTCCATCTATGAACGGTGGTACGCGACCCGGACGGAACTTATAAATTATTAAGAGTTCCTTCCACCATCAGTTTTTGATACTAGTCCGGCCACAGCAGCCCGTACCCACAGAACACAAATTACATAGTCTTTAATGCAATTGCGTTCCGACCGCGACTAGAACCCGGTGCTTTGGCGTCGCGGTAGCTTTACACAACCGCTAAGCTATACAGCCTTCAAAATCATTAATAACGAATATTGTTATTAAAACAAACATTAAATAAAGATACGAAACAATGTTTTTAACATAATAGCTTAAGAAAATGCCTGTGCGTGGGACGACTTTCTACTCACATACTTTAGTTAGAAAGTAACCGGCGTTGTCTACAAAAATTAACGGTATGATTCGTTAAAAAACTCCAAATTGAATCGTTATAGAGAATGAGGTTGCTAACAATCATTGAAGGGAATTATGTTATCTTGTAACCTCGTTTCGATGAGTCTTTGGTTAAGGTCATTTTAAAAATGGAATATTGTTTGATGATGTTTTAATGACGTTCCTGCACTTGCTAATAAGTAAATGACTAAGGTTCTCACGACAAGGTGCTCACCTGTGAAACCCTAAGGAAGCAGTGGACGCTATGCTTCAGTGCTTGTAAACTGCCAACTGCCATATTGAGGCAAAGTTTACAATATAGCTCTAAAAATTATCGCTGAATTTTATGGAATAAGTATACAAGTTACATTTACAATAATTGAAATAAATTATAAATTGCATGGAGCGTAGAGACTTTATAGAAAATATGTAATGTTTAGGTTACCAACTACTTTGATAGATTGGTGCAGTTGCGAGTTTAAATGTTATTTACAAATTTTCGAAATAAAAGTCGAAAAATAATATCACATAGCTAAGGTGTCGCTTGTCAAATTCGTGTCTACTGATGACTGGCATAAAACGTGTAAAAAGCATATTAACGACTTTAAATAAAGAATATCAAATAACTTAACAGTTATTCAAAAATAGAACGCAACGTTTGAATTATCGATTTCAAAAATAGAACGTTAGCAAAAGTAACGATCGTCGTAATTAATACGAGACAATGTTGCGTGTGTTGAAAATGAAATCGATATGCGGACATGATACATCCCCATACAATATCGTTGCATGAATTGGAAAGTTTTACAAACATTTAAAAATGAGGCGAATTATGAGGACTGATAAACAATGCATGCGAACTGGTTGGTTCTGATGTGCTTACAGTAAAAAAAATACCCCAAACCAACGGTTAAAACAATATTTAATATCCCAAATGCAATCTACATACTGACGAACACAATAGCCAATGATTTTGAGTTAAATATATGAGTATAAGTATATTAAAGTAACTTAATTATATCTTTTAGTATTTACTTTTTTACCGACTTTAAAAAAGGAGTTCTATATTCCAATGTAGGTATTTTATATTTAGTAGATACATACATATATCGATCTAAATCTGTTTTTTTATCAAATAAAATTATGTGTTAATGAGTATATTTATTATCAGAAATATTGCACAATCAGCCTTCGACGTTAGTGACAATGATAAATTGGATTTTTAAAAATAGAACGCGTCAGTGTTGCGTGTGTTGAAAATGAAATCGATCTGCGGACAGATGATACATCCCCACGGTCACTCGATGCGGAATGTACGAAGGGTGCTATAAATATTATGCTAAAGTAAAGCACGCGGGGGTAGCAGATGACGCGGCGACCGTTACGTTCCCCTATCTGATAGAATTTTCAAATATCGAACACGTGTGTTGACAGACTTTTTTTCTAATCACCCACATCGGTTTTCGCGATCGTGTTCTCAACATACGTTTAAATTGCGAATAGTTAGCAACAGCAAACATTTAACACGTTAAATTATTGAACTCTATAAATTGCTGAAAATAAACTTTGCAGCATTTTATCAAATATTGCGAGGTCAAAATTTATTTTTGTTTACTTAAGGTATATGAAGATATATTCGCTTTAACTTTTCAAATTTTGACAGTAAATAAATAACTATAAAGAAAAACGAACAGTTAATGAAATTAATGTTGAGTGTTTGTTAAAATAGTTAAACAGTCAACTAGTAAATTGATTTGGTAAAATCGAATCTCTTCTGTTTAATATTGTAACAGGAAGCTAAAATGAGTTGGGGAAGGTGACAGTTAAAAAATCAATATACCCGTTGCTTAGTAGAGGGTGCTTCAAAAGGGGCGCACGCGTCGAATTAATAATCACTGCGTTTTTCTGCAATTCATTTTTAGTTTTGATCGGCTGTTTGATGTAAGAGATTTGTACATCGACTCGGCAAAACATACTTTTCCATGACATTAAAATGTTTATTTTTTAATTTTTATGTCTAACAAATTTTAAGGATAGAAATAATCGGAGGAAATTTTAGAAATAATCGGAGGAAATTTCAAAAATAAACAGATATGTAGTGACGTTTCTTAATCATGTTACTGACAAAAAAGATTGTATAAGTTGGGAATAGGAAAATATCAGGAAAAACGTTATCATAGGAGAACATAAAATCAATATAACCGTTGGTTAGCGAGGGTGAGTAACAAAAGGCACGCGTTCCTTTTGTACACGAATTAATGGCAATGCATTTGTGACAACTTTCTCTTATTGGGGCAGCTAATAAAGGACACCATTAAATAAATGCAGAATATGAATTAATTCAACTGTCAGTTAAATACAAATTTTAGGGAGCGAAATAGTTTCTGAATTATTGTTTAGAATCGTGAATCTATTAGCTATGTAGACTACTATCAACGAAGGACCAATTATTTCATAAATCTTAAAAGCAAGATCGATCGTCGTCTACGAACACTGGCACTAAAATATTGAATACGACTCTCGCTAAATCTAACCACGGGAGACGTTAAAAATAACTGGAAACGGTAACATAAATAAATTTTACCTTATTTTAAGGATACCCACGCTACGTTACAATTATAGAGTCCATCTTGTACCGATTGTAATTCTAAGCGAATGTTGGAAACCCCGCAGTTCCGTCCACTTATGAGAGTTCAACGACATCGGAAAGGTGTAATTACGAATAGAAATAGAAATATTAGGGGTTTGTTAGAAATTGGGTGACACGATTCTTTAGTGCCGGCCCCCTACTTAGAAAATACGGTTGGTCAGTTACAGACAATACAAGTGTTTCAATCAAGGTTCGTTTACACAATAGCTGTTTCCTATTTTGATTCCGTACCGGGCTCGTATTCAGAGACGCGGGTTAAATCTAGACTAAAACATTGATAAATTAAAACTATCAATATTAGTTTGAATACCTGTCATTTTTGTATTTCCGACTTCAATAATCCATGTACCTCTATATAAGTTAGAGAAAGACTGTATTACAGACTATACTATATTATAGAGTTGGCGAATGTGGAAAATTAACATAATTGTGAAAGTTCGTATGTTTGTAGCTCAATTATATGAACGAATGTATGAATTGAATGTTTTATACCAGTCATTTTTGGGGAAAAAAAATTGGTAAATCTTTAAGATGGTGATCATTGTCTCAATGCGGCCATTTTAGTTAATGAAAATGTATTAAAACTGCTCAAGACTGACAAGGTCAGACATACGACAACGCCCTATCTATTTACAATTATAATTTCTAATGAGTCATACGCATTAATTCACCTTTGTTGTACTATGACGTGTCATAAACAAATCATTATAAAAATATCTTTTATAAGTTGAATTATAATTGTTAATAGTAATGGCTGTTAGATACGCCAATGTTTACATAGTATTTTATTATTATCTCCTTTTACAACTAGCGACATGTGTATCTAAAATGGGACAAGTGTGGGAGGCTAGCGCGCATGCGCACATTATGTCAAAACAATGGTAAGTAGGTCAATTTGTGTTTTTATAATTGAAAAACATGTTTAGAAAAGGGCGTATTATACAATAAATATGTTATTTTTTAACTATTATTGTGAGAAAGTGAGATTCTTTGTTTGTTACGCTTTCACACCTAAACCGCTGATAGTTATACATTGGTATAGAGATAGTAGGGATCATGGTTTTGCAAAACAAAATGGGCCAATTATGATTTTATGTTTAAAAGCTGACGTAAGCCAAATACTTCTAAGTATAATTTTAAATCTTTTCAGGCGATTTCTTATATGGTAACCCATTTAGGAAACTCCCACTATTTTTTTAAATATCCAAGTTATATTTTGCTAAAAATGTTTACTTTAGTGGCAGTATTTAATATTTTAATACTGTAATGGCATTTACTGTACTATATATTAATAATACGTTAATTATAATGCAAATAATTAAATTACAGTTAAATACGAAACGTTAATTCAAAATTAATATTTCCATTATTTGTTTTACGCAAAAAATAATCGTCATTTGAGTAAGGTATTATTTCGACGGACCTTAAAAACAAATTAATGAGCGGTGCAACACTGCAAAAAGAGCCCCCAAGTCTTATATTATAAATTAAGTTCTTATTGATCTTAATTTTTAATTATGGCTACCTTTAATCTGCACCTTGTTGGACAAAAAATTGGCAAGGGGCAAAGCGGGGAGTAATTTAATAGCGTGTTATCATACACTCTTATTTGTAGACGTTGGTAGCTCTTAATAGGTGTCAGATGGTAGTTCAATGTGACACCACTGTGCTTGGAGCTGTAATGTCGGGCGTTCGACCGTTTAGCACGTACACGATTGCAATTTGTTTGTGCACCTTGATTAAACATTGCAGATAAAAGATCACTCAAGTTTAAATTGTGATAACAATTATTTCAACAAATTTTTGTTTATGAAGTGTGCATTTTTTAACAATATCTGTAGTTTGATGCGAATAAAAGCACTCTATAACAGTTTAACTCCGAATTTCTATTATAAAATTCGTCATAATCGATTCAGCTGTTTCGGCGTGAAAATGTGACAAATTCACTTTCACTTTTAATAAGTGAAATTAAGTAAGTTGCAATGACATTTTAAAAACAGAATTTCGAAAGAATTACTTGCTTACAAGAAACAGATAAATTTTATAAATTATTAGTTTATTATTATTAGCAAAGCCGTAAAACTGCTAAGTAGACTGCAGTCCCACATAAAATTATTTCTCTAACTCTTAAATATAAAACATCTTAAATGGCATTTATTAAAAATGTCGGAGCATATTTTAATAATAGAAAGTAGACAAGATAAATTTTAATTAATATACTTCATTTTTTTTTATCAAATTAGTTTTAAAACATTTTATATAAAATATTGAGTACTACACATTTCGCTCTACAATGCTCTACGTGTTTGACGCCTTCAACACAATGTTGCTAAATATTATTCCTACAAATTATAAGCACGTAATTACTTAGTAACACTAATTTAGTATCAGACGCCATTCCGTCTGCGAGCTGTACCTAAATGCTATATTTTATCAATCATAACATATAAACATTTACTTTTATATATGACTTATAGTCTCAAACTTAATAATCGTTTTATCTCACTATTTATTGGCTTACAAGTACAATATCGTAAATAAAGGTCGATAGTTCATAATATGTGCTTCGCTCAAAGTGAATATCCCAGTGTTAGGTACATACAAAATGATGGATTGATTTTTTAATAAAGCGACGCGTGCTGCATTGTACCTATGTCAGTCACACGAGCTGTCGGTCACCTTTAGTTAAAATAAACCCAGTGTTGCTATGTTATATTTATAAACGTGTGACCGTCACAATAGAAAGAACGAAGTCATATCATCTAGATATTAAATCTGTGGTCACGTGTTAGACCATAGATAAAAAAATATATAGTATCTATTCCAGCAGCAGCGATCTATAATCTATTAAATTTTGAAGTGTTCACGTCACTTGACATAAAGCATATCTTTGTTATCAATAATAGTGTAAACAATACATTTTGTGATAACGTAGAATCACCAATGTAAATGAAGCAGTGTGGTATCGATTTTGTTTACAGTGTTATTAGTTATTATGAATGTATTACAAGTTGAATAGTGAAAAACTTACCTGTTATTCTTTTCTGCGTTTTATTACTTTCCGGGCTCGTTACTTTTGCTTCTTTCGCCGGTGTACTCGTGTTTTGCGTCGTAATTGTAATCGGCGACCTCCTTAACGCCGCCGGGATGGCCGACGCGGGAACAAGCTGCCAAGCGAATCTCTGCGCGCCTGGCAAAGGTTTCTCATTCGCGAAATCAAAATCCCACCTCTGACTGTCCAAGTCTAATTGGCGTGCAAGTTCTCTCTCTATAAATCGTCTGTTTTCATCGCTATCCGTGCACCCGAAGAGATTCCTCCGGACAGTATCTAGAGTGGTCCCTCCGTGCACTCGTAGTGACCTAGTGTTCAACACTGTGGTGGCCTGTAAGCCAGGTGCCCTCACGCTCAACGCAGACATTTTCGAGTTCGTATCGTACACTGTGACGCAGGATCGCATCAACGCAGTAGCCTAATAAACAATAACAATTTAGTTCTTAACACGAACTAGAGTTTCATCACGCACCAATAAGAATACTAATTGGGTAATAGTTTGTAAACAAGTCGTAAGACGCGACAGCGCGCGGCGATAAGATACACGACCGCACGCGCGAACTCCGAAATTTCGACTATGTGTCGGTGTGCGTCTGCGCGTAAATGCCGCGGTGCGCGTGGTTTCGCCCGTCCTCGGGACGGTCAACGCGTCGCCTATGATGCCCCCGCTCGACGCTATGGGGCGCTGATGTCGCGCTTATTTTAATATTTGTAGTTGCATCACAACAACTTCATTCTCCCTAATTTTTTTAACTACCATTTTCTAGATAATGTACAATATTATTATATATGTAATATGTATTTTATAAGTAATTAAAAATCTATAATATCTAATTGTACTTTAATATTTTTTTTTATATATTTTTATTTTAAACAGATTTATGTACATACGGACGTAGTGTTTGTAGAGTATTTGTTGTAATAGTAATGTGAATTTTATGTAACATACCGCGAAAACAAAACGTAGCAACGATACGCGATAGTTAATTTTATTTATGACTTAATTTTTGTTTGAAGTGTAAAGGAATTGAATATATTTAGTAAAACGCCATCTACTTTTACTGGGATACAAACAAACGTCCGGCAAGTTAAAAACTTAGAATCCTGCGCATTAAAATGGAATGAAATAGGAAATACTAAACAATAAAATAATTATGAAATGGTTAATAAATCATTTTCTTTATATTTCAATGAGAATTATTGAATGAACTATACATTTTGAGATACAAATATAACTTCAAATTAACATTTAAAAAAAACATAAACATAAACATGTATGTATCTATTAATAATAATACATAATATTATTAATTGAATAACACAATTAATATTTTGTTTTATAAATTTATTTTACAACTATAATTAGATTTTCCTTATAATTAGGCAATATGGGCAGCTCTTGTATGGCAACACCTCAGTTCACTTGTTTACGAAGAACGAAGACGTGTCTAGTTACGTGTGATGCATACTTTTGAAACTTCTTATCTAAAGTACGGCTGTCTCCGTCGCACGCGCACGTCATCATACTTATTAGAAAGAGATAGAAGATACATCGCTAAACGCAGCCGCCATTTTGCCAAGCCGAGGCTCGAGTTGAATCAAAGTATTTTATCACTATATTTTACAAATTTTGAGAGATTTTCTAATATATTCTGTAATCATTATTATAATTACGCAAGTTGGATCATATCAGACAAGTTTTTATTTTAAAATTACCGTCGAACACAGTTTCGTTCTTAATACGAACTACTTAAAATTACGATTTAATATTTGTACAGACGATCGTGATGGAGATTTTTCGTCTCAAACGCAGTGAATGTCTTATATTTTTGTAAATATTTACAAAAAAGTTACTTACCTACAAGGTTTTATATGAAATTTCACGGAAAATCACAAATTTACCGTCGGGGTTCACTGCACTGCCGTACTAATTTTCGAGATGTGAGGATGACGCGGTGGCGCGAGCGCGGGATCGGCTGTCATTGGCTTAAAATGGCGGCCACTTGCATCATTGGCTGGTTGATTTTAGGCGCCAAATTTCGGTTGGTCGAGGCGCCGGATGGCGGGAAATAAATGCGACTTTCCGTCGCGCTTATGCGTTTTGTTACGGAAAATTATGTTTGGCGGGCTTTGCTTCCGATTTTTCATTCATATAAGAATCTCACTCAAGAAATACATTCAGTAAAATACACTATGGGCGCATAACACGGCTCTTTAAAACTAAAGGAATAATACTGGCAATTTTTTAAGGTTTAATAAGTTAACTCATATTGTGTAAAAAATAAATTATATTATTAATAAATAAATAGTCCTGATTTAAAATATTAGACTTTTCATTGTAAATGTCAGTGTCAAAATATTAATGCAATATAGCAGGCTTATTTTACAAAACCAGATTGAATAGAATTTATGTTTTAAGCAAGACGCATAGCAAAGATGATTTCGAAATAAATTTAATATATAAATCTATAATAGTATTTGTATAAAGATTTATAACTAAAATTAAGAACAAAGGAAATAATTAATATTGTTAGTACAGAGTTAAATTATGGAACATAATTTATTTTGAGTAATAAAAATGGATTTACTAACACTATAAGACAGCTAAGAAAAGAAATGCTTCTAAACTAATTATATTATTTTACGCGTAATAATATTTTGATATAAGTAATTGGATTTCTTTTGCTATTATTTATTGGACATTTAAATTAATATTTCTTTGTATATTTACGTCATAAGTAGGGTCTCCTTGTAGATCCTTATTATTCTTATTTGTTATGTTTATATTTAATAAAAAATATATTTTAATATGTTATAATCACATTGAAATATCTATCGTTTAAAAATTACTTACAAAATTGTTAGCAAAATAAGTTAGAGTATTTTAAGGTACCTATAATTTTTTTTTGTCTAAATAACGTCAGTTAAAACTTTGTGTTAATTCTATGCACCTGCAAAGAAAGTTATTTTACAGACATCTGCGTACAACGGAAACAGTTTTTGTGCCGACCGCAAATCCACAACTGATTTCCGTTAGAAATAGGTCAATAAGTCACAACGTTATGTTGAAATTTTAAAAAACACTGTACTACATACTGTGGCTATGTTGGTGGGTTCATTTATTAGTCTAGTTCTCTTGTAAAAATTAGGAAATACTACTGTTGGACTTATATTTATTTTGGTATACATAAGGTCCTTTACTAACCCTAAATAAGGGTCATAGAAGTATTATTTATAATTAATTATATACTAAATATGAAATTACGACTTTTCATTGGACATTCGAAATATAATCGCAAGTATTGAAAGAAAACATATAAATCTAATATTTTAAATATTTTACGAAAATTGTTTTGTTAAACTAGACTAGAATTAGTTTCCTGTTTTTTTTTTTTGATAATTCGTAAATAAGTATATTTTTACACCTCAGGTTACATTATTGGACTTTTAATAAAGATTCTTATTTTTTTTAAATAAAATATAGCATATAGCCTTCCTCGATAAATGTACTAATCAACACTGAAAGAGTTTTTCAAATTGGACCAGCAGTTCCTGAGATTAGCATGTTCATACAAACTCTTCAGCTTAATGATATTAGTATACATAATTTATTAAATTAAATTACTTAATTCAAGGGCAAAGCACATCAACTATAAAAAATACAAAATAATAATAATATTCGCCATGTAACCTGTTTATTGCTGTTGAAATATAACGGAACTGTTCTAAATTTAAATTTAAATTAAGAATCTACAAAACTGCTAGACACATGAAATAACCGTAAAACGTTTTTTTTCATTTCCTTTCTCGAGTGATTGATCTGAAACACATTTACTCGTGTCCCGTTCCACAAAAACGGTAACACCTGGATGGCAGATCTTTTTATACGTTTAAGAGACTTCTAAATATTTTTTAAATCTTTATAATTAATATTTAAAAATGTGTTTTTGTTTCTGTTTTCATTAGATTAACTTGAAATTGTATTTATCTAACTATCCTACAATAATAAAGCTTAGTGTTTGTTTATGAGTGCTAATATCTGGAACGGCTGATGCTAATTTTTTCTTTTTTTTCTTAAACGGTTAAAGTTACGGATTATTTAAGTAAAACGAAATTATTATTTTTTAAACTTCTAGAAAGTCCACGAATCTTTTAAGACTTACTGAATACAAGCTTTTTAATAGTTATTTTATTGAGCTATTGTTAATACAAACCAAACTTCGAAAAAAGATTTACTAGAGAGATGACGTGACTATTATAAGATTTTTTGAGTTTTTTCTATAACCACACTGGTCAAGGAACTAATTTACAAGATATATCACGGCATATCCTTTTGCCTAATCGATTCACATCTTCTGATATTGTATCTAGTGGAACTAACAACCGTGTAATCAAGATCGCTTGCACGTTTACTAATCGAAAATTCGGCCGAATATCAAATATCAATGAATCGAATAATCCTTGTATACCAATTACTCTGCAGGAAATTGAAATTTTTCAATTTTTGTTTATTTAACTGTAACATAACAAGGTTATTCACACATATATA
>JAOSYY010000014.1:5763813-5773897 GCA_025727935.1 Hebomoia glaucippe | reverse complement strand
CATAAGCTTTGTAAGGTCCACGTGCATTGAATAGTATATTATTTTTCTCCGTCAGTCAAACGACAAAGTACTTGGATTATCCAGAAGTGCTCGTAATAACGCAATATAACATTAGAACATCTAATGGTTAGTTATCACGCATTAAAGATGTTCTGTGGTTTGGGAAAGTGTAATAAAAAAGTTTTATATATAACTAACTTTTAACTGTCGCTGCGCTTACGTTTACATATGTTTTATCAACCAATGCTTGTCGAATTATTTAAGCAAAATATTTTAGTGATTTTAGGTTATTGGTACGCCATGTATACTTTGATAATCCGATTATGTACAGGACCTCCCACGATAGACAGACAACCTGGTAAGGGCGGCAGCGAACCGCTGTAGGGAGGGAGCTGCTGCTTTTGGAAAACCTTGAGGAAGGCCTATGTACCAGTGGACCCAAACAGCGTGTTACGAATAATCCCATTTTAACACGATTACATTTTATACTGAGTAAAGACTTATAAGATAATCGTAGATTTACTAAACAGTAAACATGACGTCATAAATATATGTTGATAAAAATTCTTTGTTAAAAGTTTATTTAGTAAAACCATCGTATATTTGAGATCGTTATCAAAGGTCCATGAAACTTGATGAGGTACAAGCTATTAAAATGATCGTTGTATGAATAATTTGTAAAAAGCTACATTAAGCATTAAGTATTTGACATTCTAAGCTGTGGAATTCATTAATGACGTTAAAATTCGACGGACTACGATTTTCATGATTTAGATAAGATCTAATATGAATGGCATTAGTTAATTTATTAATTAAAAAATACTAGCTCTGTCCCGCGGTTTCACATCTATTTTTGAAGTCACCTGTAATAATGATAAAAAGCTTCAGTTGTTCTTCGTAGCGTTAGCTATTTACCTGTTAGTCTGCACAAAATCGGACCAGCTGTTTTCGAGGTTAACCGAAACAGACAGATAAAAATTGTACTAAGTGTGTGTGTACAAGTATATACGAATACTAAAGGATGTATTTACAAAACGACTGCTATTTTTATTCAACTATTCAAGGGAATTTTGAGTAATTACTTGAAATATTTGAGATATATGCTGTGGAATTATTTACGGAGTCGGTACATGGAATTCATTACAAAAACACGTAAGGTTGGCTATCGGAAAAACACGTGTACATCTTAGGGCCTAATCAACGTCGTACTAAATCACTCAGGGATCGTAGCCGGATGTAAATGTTCCTTTTTACCCTTGTCAGATTCCTAGATCCGCTGATTGGAAAATACGTTGACAGCTCAGTTTTTTTCGAAGTCCGAGGTGGGTCAAAAATATACCAAATTAAGTTGCCATCACATATTTGCCATGATGATTATAAGTATGAAAATGATTAAATAAAGGTATCGACATCGGTCTAGCCGTTTCGGCGATAAGTCGGAGCAAACAGCCCGACAAAACTCAATAAATTGTATTTTTGCTATGTACTTTCATATGCATTGAGAAAAACTGTGATTTGATTTTACTTAGACACTTAGATTCTATTTATACTGAAGATTTCACGAGCAGTAGACTAATTTTATTGGCTTCCTCGCTTTTGAGTCAGCTGATTTATTCAAAACCATATGACGCCGAGTTCTATTTTTAAACAAACCTAGAAAACTTGTTATGAGTAAGGAGATTTCTGTTGAATTTAAACAGCTATAAAGGAGCCTATGATTTTAGTTTTCACGCGATTGACCTGGAACATTTGTTCAAATAAAAACGTACTGGTACTATGCCCATCAGATATCTGTTTAGGGATCGAAGACCCCAAGGTTAACGAGGTTCAAATACATTGAAATATTTCCGTAAAAAACGGTCATAAATCTCAGCTGCTTTTAGAATTTATTTTTGGAGATCCACGCCGTTTACGACGTAATTCGTGTACTACAATGTCTTGTACAGTTTTCGTTAAAGATACAATTTTAATTAAAAAATTGCGAGCGTAAGAATTATTTATGAATTCGTGATGGTCTGTAACGATTTTCAACTTTAGTCTATTCATTTCAGTATGTTCGGTGCAAAAATAGCGGTTGGCAACACATCATTGATCGTGTCAGCTGAGCATCTACGGTCATATAAAACTTAGCTAGTCTGTATTAAGGGAAAAACATAGCTATTTCCTTTATATTGTAACCCTTTAAGGCCATATATTTTTGTATTAATGCATAATCTTATTGCTTATAAAACGTTTCTGTACAGATAACAGTAAATTATTTCAACTCACGTAAGATGATATGCATCGACTATAAGCAACTATTCCATATGAACACAAAGATCCATTGAACTTGGTCCCGAGAGGTACAACGATTGTGTTTATGATAATGGAGACGCAAGTGATTGTTGTCAAGTGCATTTATTCTTATAATGTATAATTTTCCAACTACTGTTAAATCGTATGGAATACAGAGCCACCATTCCGTAACCTACATTTTGATTAAAGAAAAATGTAATGTCAACCGGTTTTGGATACGAGTCGCACGATTATCCGATATTGAATCGCAAACTATTCAGACAACATACTTTATCTGATTTTTATCGAAGCTAATTGTATATAACCAAATTGAATGCAATTTATACAACTGACCTTTAACATGCATTCGTCTTGTTTATTTTCTGTTGGAATATTAATTAGTTTGTTACTAACCTGTCATTTGCAGCTGCCTCCTGGAGGCTGGTGTGCGAGGCGTCCGAGGTGTCCGGGCAGCCCTCGGGGTCCTGGGAGTCCTTGGAGTTTTGGGAGAGCTACCAGCGCTACTCCGCCTAGACGGCGACCCGAGAACTCTCACATCCGTATTCTCAACACACGCCAACGCGTCCACACCTGTCCTTGGACTGTTCTCTTTATCATCCTCACAAAATTTCACCGGCGAATCTAATTTGGTGGGCTTATACGCGCACTCCGTTTCAATGTCAAAGTTGAATCTCCTAACGAAACGTTTTCTATCCCTGGCGTACTGTTCGGCCATTAAGCGTCTAGTTTCGTCCCGGTCGGGTGCTCCGAACAAGCACTTGCAACTACCACGCCTCCTTCTCGGCGTATTCGCAGTCCTCAGTCCCATCACAGCTGATATTTCGAATCGCCTTTGCTTCGGGGTACGTCCGCCCGCTGCCATGGTTACGCGTCAGGTGAGCTCCGACTGGTTCACGAGAACATCTGACTAATAATCTCTCGGGAGAAAACAGCTGTCAGGTAGTAAACGGGGGAGCGCGACGGGCGAACGGGGGCGGCAATAGCACCTGGCAATAAAACCGCGCCAATTCTAACCTAAAAGCCAGCGTGGCGTGCGCGCTTACTTGCCGTCCGAGTGCGACTGACGCTCCGTTTCCCGCGCATAGCGGCGTGCGCCGATTTTTGGCAGTCACTTGGCGCGCAAACCCTCGAAACAACAATAGTCCCAAGGACGCTTTTTATACGTCTCGGGATACAGGTGTAGCTCTTGAAGGGGCGTTGTAAACTCAATTATAACATTGCGAGTGACTTATTATTAGTTGTGTCATTGTTATCAGGTGACTGGTGATAAAGGTAACGTGACGTTTATTAGTTGGGGATTGGCTGGACCTTTTGAGACAATACAGATAAAACAATTCATTCCTTATCTAGGTTATTGACATTGAAATGTATCGGAAAGTAAAATTTTAAAGTTATTTATGGTACTTTATGTTAATACTTTTTTTGTAGCAACAAATTACTATTGTTTTATTTCCTTTGCAATGAGTCTTTCGACCGTCTTTGGTTTCGTCTGCAGGGTAGGGTGATAGGTAGATAAATTTTTATTATAGTAATTTGTTAAATATTTCAAGTTACTGTTATGCATACTTTACACATTAAAGTTTAAGAACGTATTAATATTATTTATGAGTTAACAAATTTTTAAGTATTGCTCAACAATTAAGTACAAATTAATTTATGATGATTAAAAATTTTATGAGTTGAACCCAACGTAGATTTGTCGCTTAATAGTAAAATAATATTATGCTTATAGGTACGTAGTAATACCTATAGTCCTAGCTTAGTTAAGATTTAAAGGGAAGTCTTACTTTTTTCTTTACCTTTCAATAGGCTTTCAAGAAACGCGTCTCCGGGAGCCCTGGTCTTGCTGAGTTGCTGACGTCCATGAGCATCGGTAATCATTTGCCGAATCTTCCCCCCCACTCCCCTCCCCATAATATAAAAAACTCAAAACATGGCTTTTAATTTAAAAATATATAAAACACTGCCGACATAAAAAAATATTGCAAAATATTGTTCCAATACAAATGCTTTGTCAAAATAAAACGCAGATTATGTATCCATAAATAAATTTTACTGATTAGATTAAGGTGAATTAGCTAAGTAGTATAAATGTGTGGGTTACATAAAAATAATTACCATACTTACATTTTACGACGGGCAACTTTAAGCGTCGTGTTATGAAGATACTAAAATGTTTACTTTTTATTGGCTATTGTATTGTACACTGTTGAGGATTTGATTAGCTTTAAGTACAGCTTTAAGCGGCACTAAAACTACTAACTATCTTTATTAGTTATTATTAATCACCGTAAAAAAACCTTCAAAGTATACAGAACAGAGATTAAATCGAATAATTACAGTTAAAAGGTTCCGCTGTATTATTTAGGCTATGGATTCAAGATGTGGATTTCTTTCTTCTATCTCGATGCCTGACATTTCACAAGCGAGGCGTTTCTTCAGGCACTTCCGGCAACACCAACCTCTTTGTGGAATCGACTTCCACCGACGTGTTTTTACGACTTAAGAAAAAATGAGCGTATTCCTTCCTTACAAGTCGGTATCGCATTTCCAAGATGTCCGATCTTGCTATCTATGGGCGATGGAAATCGCCTATCTTTATTTTTAGCTTTGAATAAACTAGGTAGCTTCTTGTTTCTAAACGTTGACGAACAAAATTACAAAAGAGAATATTTATTTCTCCCCTTAATTTTTTCTGTATTCGTTTACATTCATAAATTATCTTTGTTTCTTAAGCGCCTGATGGAGCGACTAGGATTATACATGACATCAAACATCCGGTTACATTATATCCTAAGTTTTCTTCAGGCCAAATCGCTCGTATCCTTTCCAAAAGATCTTACACTTTTTAAATAACCTGTAAAAATATACGCGAAATACGTGTTTTATTTTGATTCTCTGACAAAACGCAGCCCAGCCGTGGGTCAAACACCTTTAATTAAAATTAAACAAATATAAGCAGTTAATTCGGTGGCGATGAAATTTCTGAGCGTACTTAACATCCTGCGCCGAACTTTAAGTGCTCAGTACGACTTCCAGTTCTCACGGAAACTGAATTATGGCGCCATTTAATAATTATTATATTCAGTTAAACATGAAAATTAGAATTTTGGCATACCGTATCTATTAAATATAAATTCTAAAAAAGGCACGTCTGCGCAGGTTTTAAGTAATAGAATAATCTACAAGGCGCTTCCAATGTGACATCATTATGTAAGCAGTGTATTGCCGACGTATTTATCTTAATCATTTGGAAATAGATAGAACGACTTCTATAAAGTGTGGGTAAGTAAGAATATGACACACAAAACATATCTTATATGCGGCTTTCTCGGGTTAATGTTATCTGTCAACATTAACCCACCCTCCATTTCAAAGCTCTTAAGTAGTTTAAGAAAGTATACATTAAAAACATTTCTGTGAGGCTTAAAGCAATTTGAACGATGTATTGAACTCGTACAAAGTTTATTTCTTGCGTTCTACTTCTCCCTATAAGTTTTAAGCTAGAAAAAGCAGCCTATGATGGTGTTTATAGGTCTAGACGTAAATATGTAACAAATAAATGGATTTTCGTATACTTAATGATTAGGATACCATATAAAGATTAATTATTGAATTTCTAATATTATAGAAGTTCGTGATAGTGAAGTTATATAATATATATAGATACTATATTATTTAAAATGTGTTTACTATATAATCAATTAAATGTCGAATATCCTTATCGGCTTTATTTTCTAATGTCCTTGATCTGTGATCCTCACGAAATGAGGCAACTAATTTTAAACAGGAAAATATGAGGGTAGATTCGATCACACAGGGTGGGTCAATTGACGGTAGGTGGTAATTTGAGTCGACGTGCAAAACTAACACTAACTGCCACACCAAATATTTGTAGATCGCCTAAGTATACGGAAAAGTTAGCTCCTAAATGGTAGTATACACTATGACGTAATCAGAATGGTCAATGGAGAATCAGGCACAGAATTAGATTTGGCGAAAATATATTAAAAACAAAACTATAGTTTTTAAATTTAGTTTTACAAAATCTAGTTACATTTGTAACTTTTACATTACTCGTGACAGAAAAAATGAAGGAAAAAAATATATTATATTCGTTTGAATAAAATGCGTCAAAATTTGCATATTCGTTAAGGAGCTCCTATGCTACAAACAAACAGACACCTCAAACTTAAAAAATCGCTCTTTTAACTAAGACTTAAAGAGATAGAAAATATTTTTGACATTAGTGGATAAAATCTTTGCCGTTTATCATATTATTTGGAAATTTAAATTAAAGATATTCAAATTAAAAATTTTCGTAAGTTATAAATTACTACATTTACTTAAGATTCTAAATACAATAGTAATAAGGTAATTTTATTGATAAATTATATTTTAGTAGTTTACACTTCTGTTTATGACTGTACTGATTTCACCTACTCTTGTTTAAAAATTAACAGTTTACGAATCGTCTGTCTACTTAACAGCTAAAATATTAACCTAATGTTTTACGGGTTCCTAAACAATCATATAAGTTCATTGTGTTTAAATGACTAATCAAAGCAACGTTTTTTCTAATTACATCTAATCGTACGTCTAAACTATATAGATCTTCGTTAAAATCTCTTTAGAAGTTTATAGTTTGAAATATAAATTAACAACCGTATAAAATTATTTTAATTTACTTTTTTAAAACAATATTATTTTATGTTTCCAAGGGTCTGAAACTATCTCCATATTCATCTACATCGGTTCAGCAATTCAGTCGTAATAACATAATAGACACGGCTAATTTCGCATTTGTAATATCCGATTATAGATCTAATTTCAGAATGCCAAATTACATAATAATAATTTGTATAGGAAGTACGACATCCGGCTAATTATATGTCACAATATTAGACAATAACTAAACAATTGAACACGTGTATCTATAAACGTACACGCGTTATTAATATTACGTCAAAACAGTACACCACACGCCCTATCGGAAATAATTACGAAAATTAATAATTGAAAAACTCGAACCAATATTCCGCGTCATTACCGTGAAATTACAAGTGTGCACGATCAATCATTTATAAATAATTGTGTACGTATTTTTCAATGTATTGGCTATTAATTTTTGTAACCCTAACTTTAAATTAACCTGCTGCAGCACGCAATTTATTGAAAATACCAAAATTATTAGGTTTTTTTAAAGTCAACGAAAACAACCACGAGGCTTGCGATTTTGTGACAGTTATATGACATCACTAATTATAAAACTGACCATTTTATTCTAAACTTTTTGAAATAAATACGTAATTAGTTTTTATTTGTTAAATCCTTACATGATATAATTATCCTCTCATATATTTAATTTCTAAATTAGGTTTTTTATAAAACAGATATAAAAGTAAAATACAAAAACGTAAATACAAAAATAAAAATAGTATAAAAAATCTAATCTGGAAAACCAGCAGCAGAGCTTGGCCCAAGCTACCGATGGTTAGGGCCGCAGAGAAAGAAACCGCCTGACAATTCGTACTGTATCCAGGAGTACTGCCTTATATTACATGATATTATTATTACATCCATTAAAAAACCTTAGTTTAAAGCAAGGTTTTCATCTAAAATAAAGACTAGAAAATCTCATTATTTTTATAACACCAAACTATCTTTATGTTGGACGAAATTACATTTAGTGGATTATAATCATGATCGGTTTAAAAGTTTTTGAATTTGTGATTTTAATATATAAAATTTATAATACTTCAACACAAAGTCACGGATCACCTTTAGTTTCGTTCATTCATAAACAAACTTATATTCCAAACCGTTACAATACAACCTCTCAAATGAATGAATACTTTGAAAATTCTCCGGCATAAAATTTTAAATTGGCAAAGCAATAAAGCTCTCAAGAAGTGCACATTACAGCTTTCATCTAGTGAAGTGAGGTCGTAAAAATAGCGGAAACGGCATAAAGCGCGCTTACACTGCGCCTTCCGGTACTGTCGCGCGCAAAATCATTTAACACACCTGTCGTATAAAAAGCAGGTAATATTGTCTAATAAAGTTTAGCAATGTTTTGATAGTATAAGTGAAAACAATATCTATTTATATTTTTATACTATTAATGTAAATGATCTATTTTTTGTTTGTTGTTCATGTCAGGTTTTAAACAGAAAATACCCCATCAAAATCAACATATTTGTTTAGGAGTAAAGATATAACCATATCTGAATTTAAGTTGGATTTTACATACAAATACTTTTAGGACTGGATGAAGAAGAATTACTCCAGAAACAATTCTGTTTTGTATTTTTGTGTTTCTTTTTTCAGTTGAGATGAACATCTACTTAGATTATTTAATTAAAAATAAAACTTATTTGTCATAAGTAAACAAACACGTTTAATTCAAAACTTTAACATTAGATTAGCTTTAAAGTAGCAAATAGAAATGTCATGTATACGACTCTTATGTCGACATGTTATTCTCGTACATAAAAATTTTAATTAGATTTGTTTGGTGAAACTAATAATAATATTAAAATTTATAAAAATAAATTTTAATTTAATACACTTTGTCTGTGACTGTACATTGGCCTACCTGAACTTTTCGGAAGTGGTATTGTCTCACGCCCCGTCTTGAACACTGATGCGATTTTTTTATTTCAAACGTATCGCTCTTGTCTGCAATTTAAGAGCAAATTTGTTACAATTGTTTAAAAAGAACTTGAAAGGATTACGAACATTCTATTTCTGATATAATCTATAATTCGTTGTGTTTAGATATAAATATAACCAGTATAATCTGTCAGTGTTATATTAATAAAAAAAATACACTTAATATTCATATAATGTATAATAAACAAAAATAAAATATGTTGCTTTCTTATGTACCATTTAGTTTTAGTATTTTTAACATAATTTTATGACGTTTATTTTAATCTTTTTTAATTCGAACACATAAATAGTTTATTTACTTACTGGAAACAGAAGTTGCAATCATTACTAACCATAAGTTGGGTAAAAATTAAAAATTGATATTAGTATGCACCTCATGAGTTAATGATTTTTATTTGAATGATACAGTATATTGGTCACGATTGACATTGTTTGGTGAAACAATAGACCATTTCCCCCTATCTATAATAGTGTATTAAAAACTGCCTTTGTTCGCAGTAAGCAGGATGTTTAGCAATTTGGCTTATATACATATTATATATTTAAGCTTTAAATACCAGCACCCCGATGAGCGGCATTGATTTTTAATACGCACGACTTGTTTTATCAAAATTATCCATATTTTCTTAATGCATTTGAGAGTTGGTATATACACAGTACTAATAAAAACCGTAACTTATTTTTTTTCGTCCGTCTACTTCTTCCATAGAATCTCTAATACGGCTGGCTAATGTTGGCTTATATTAAATACGTGCTAATCTAATTTAAACAACTTTTATTTTATCATCATTAATTTTAAGAATTTCAAATATTTTTCTGTACCTCGATGCTTCCAATTTAAAAAAATCACTTAATGTACTAATTCTAAAAGCCATCTAACCAAATTTAATTTTTTAACTAAATTATTATTAAGAGTAGCAAATGAATGGATAGAGGATTATTAACAGATGTGTTATGCACCTTTTAAAGGTGGCGCCTTATGTTAGAATGTGTTTGATTTATCGCCGACAGATTTCATCAATTGTAATTCTGCTAAAGAGTTTCCTGCCATTACCAAATATGGCACGTTTATTGATTATACCGACGTCCAAAGAGGCTTCGACGCAATGTTAAA
>JAOSYY010000014.1:5745139-5756878 GCA_025727935.1 Hebomoia glaucippe | reverse complement strand
TGTAAGCCTTACTATGAACGCAAGTTTGTGAGTTCGGATGTTGGTAGTCATTCACATAAAAGCCTACGGATATTAATGTATACCGTATATACCAGTGAACGATATATCATACAGGATGTTTGGGGACTGTTCCCGAAAAAGGCAGGTGATAGTACTAATTCCACTTTTGCTGAAGGGACGGAAGAAAATTCGATCTTGACTTAAAAAAAAACATTTTTCTAAACGGTATATTAGCATTATTTCGCTTCATCACGTTAGTCTCGCTGTTTTTGTTATCATGTTTCATTGCTGGTTCTTTTGTTTTAGTAAAGTAATGTATTTTTATATGAAACTATCGTTTCATTTAGCTGTACTTACAAGATGGAGCGTAAATAATGCTAATAAAAAGTGTTAAAAATGTATTTTTTTAGTCAGGATCGATTTTTTTCCATCCTTTCATCAAAGGTGTTATTAATACCCGTCTTCGTTTTCAGGAGCAGTCTCCAAACACGCTGTATAATATAATCTATATACATAAAACTCACAGTTAAACACATTACTATGATAAATAACTATATAATGAGAAATGAAAAACCAAAAAAAAACTTTATCAATATCTAATACTATTTCTATTTCTAATACAACATTATATATTTTTAATAATCCTAATTTGCCTATTATAAGCTGATGGGGTCGAACCAAGCTTTAGGATAGTGTTTTATTTGCATAGGGAATAAGACGACTGGACAGTTGAAGGAGGAATCAAAGTATCTTCAACAGAAAACACTTAGTTTTACGATAATCAAATTTATAGTCATTTAGATTTCTTTCAAATTGAAAACTAGTTATATGACAAAGTTTGTCGCGCAATTAAAATGATTCACACACACGATGACAATTTAGCAAAATATGTCCGTTGGACGCCACAAGAATTTCGTGTCCAACAGTTTAAACTTCTAAATATAGTTAACGTGTAGGAGATAATATAAAATTTAATAACCATTTATTTGATTTGCATACGGTAGCTGTTGATTATCTAGCCGACGTAGAGACGCCGACCTCCAAAGAATGCTGGCTTTAAGTAATATTTCCTCTTAATATTTCGAGACAACTTAATGGCCACTGAAGACGCGCGATTTCAATCTGTTAGATGATGGAATGAAAACATTTTACCGCTATCCGACTTGGAAACGTCTAATAACATTTAAACTTGTAATTTACAACCTTCCCCGGAACTTTCGGTATAGAATCTAACGAGGCGTCCAATTGTAGGATCTTTTGATACACTAAATATGTGGATTATAATTTTATCAATATACTAGCTGACCCAGCAAACGTCGTTTTGCCACATAAGTATAAAAATTTGACGTTGTATGTATGTTTGTATGTTGTATCCTAAAAAAATAGCAATTAAAAATTTTGTCTAAAAAATAAAAAAAATTTGGAGGTGGACTACCCCTAACATTTAGGGGGATGAAAAATAGATGTTGGCCGATTCTCATAGATACCGGATAAGCACAAAAAAATCATCTAAATCGGTCAAGCCGTTTCGGGGGAGTATGGCAACGAAAACTGACACGAGAATTTTATATCTTAAATTAGTATTTAAATGGAAATAGTTAAGTCATATGCAGTACAAAAGTCTAGGCTAGATAGCATTGATTTTACGTAAGTCATTATGGCTGTGCCGATCGGAATTTGTAGGCATAACGCAAAACCACAAAAACGCACCTTGTTTCCTGCTAATAGTGTGCTATTTGAGATTACGAAGCGTTAAAACTATGTCGGTATTAAGATCGTAAGCGTTTTGGAATGCAAACCACCTGTAATTGCGATAAGGTGATAGAAAACTGGCCGAGTTTACACGAGCGCCGTTTTAAAATGTTGATTTTATCGTAAAATAAACTAATAAAGCCGCCATTTTCGTAGGATCAGGAATTCAAACTGTTCATGAAGTACGCACTAGATTATGTGGTTAGTATTGCAATTTATTATGAAACTTTAAATCCATGTGTGTAGCGTAATTATGTTTGAAAAAAAAAACAGAAAGAATAACTTAGCGACTGTTTTTGGAAGAGAGATTGCTACCAGTTAACAAAACAATGGCGAATGGAATTTGCTTGGACAATTATTCTCTGTAGTCGATTCCATTCAGTCAATGCATGAATCGATTTCAGGTTGTTTGGATGTTTAACCATATCTTCCGGTGTAAACACTGTTGCTCTAATAACAACGAAATGAAACATGATTCTTAAAGTTTAACTTTCTAATGCTTGGAAAGTATCTATGGAGTTGTGTGATGACGGGCAAACGTAGTTTTCAAACGTTAGTTGGACTTGTGGCCTTAATGTACAGGTTGTTTGGAGACTGCCCCCGAAAACGAAGACGGTGATAGTACTAATGACACCTTTAAGGGTTGGAAAAAAAAACGATCCTTACTAAAAAATATATTTTTAACACTTTTATTGGCATTATTTACGCTCCATCTTGTAAGTACGGCTAAATGAAACGTTAGTTTCATAAAAAATACATTACTAAAGAAAAACGAATCAGCAATGAAGTGTGATAACAAAAACAGCTGGACTAACATGATGGAGCGAAATAACTCTAATAAAACATTTTAAATCCTTCATCAAAGGTGTCATTAGTACTATCACCCGTCTTCGTTTTCGGGAGCAGTCCCCAAACAACCTGTATATTTTGTAGGCAAATTATTATTATAAAATTATGGCTTTCAAATACCCACTTGGATTTTCATTGTATTGCGTTAATCAAGGTTTTATTTAGAATTTGACCGTGTTTATTGTAACTTACCAACCTATTGATGTTTCAAGGGCTACTTTCCAATAGCTTTTGAATATTTTGAATCGTGATATTCATTACAGTTTGTCGCACGCGCCGACGGCTGGCGTGACGAAGACGGCTGGTATGCACCGTGATTCAGATGGAAACCCTGTATATTTCAATGTTTATGTAATCCCATTGCCCGTTCTTCAATTCTACAGACAGCTCGCAATAGCCGCACGGAAAATCCCCCGATACCTGTTTATTTGGATGTTTTCATAATTCCAACGACTGGAATTCCGTTGTTGTAAAAATATCTCGCCATTAAATCATGGACGCGGCCGATTCACTCCGAGTACTCGACGTCTGGGGAATGTATTGAGCCAAAATATAAATTCACAAAGTCCAAGACGATTGAGACCTTGGTTTTGTGACGTGATGCGCGTTTCGACGCTACACATTTTTGTTCACACTTCGCGCTGGAATGTCGTTTGTCAATGATCGAATAACGCGTGACGTCATAGCGTCGCATTAGCTGCCATTGCGCATACCATCACCGCAATAACCCCAGCGAGCTGGCCCATTTTGGGGGATACATCGGTGATCGGTCATGACGTAAGCCGCAAAGAATGTTTATATCTGCTGCTCGGATACGAATTTTTATATCCATGTATTGGATCATCCGGTTGGCAATCGGCACGCTTCGCCGAACTCATTGCAACTTGTGTTTAATTTTAATAACTACGCTGTTTTGTGCCATCGGCATTGTGGTACGAGAGAGGAAATCGCGTTGACCCCTAATACACTTCCTTTTTCGGAACGCGAAGGCTGTCATTCTTTTAGCTGTGTCTCAACGATACATGACCGATAATAACAATGTGACTTTTTCGTTGTGAACGTTCCGTGATTCCAGTGACACAGTTTCGTTAATTTTAAGAATTCGAACGGGGCAATGTACTCACACAATCGCACAAGAACGAGATTGTTCGAAAAGCGTAGAGAATATGCATTATACGAGCCATTCGGATTAAAATATTTCCCGGGCGATATTTATAGAGTGCTAGTCGGTGTGCGTGTTCGTCTGTCGGTCGGTCGCTGTGTGAGAGACAGCGTGGCACCGCCCTGGTCCAGACGTGCTCGGTCTTGGCGCAGTCCAGGATTTGGCAATTCAAATATTTAAACGACGATAAATATATGCAATCAATCTGGTGATTGTGAAAGGACTCGTGAAGAGCCACTTCGAAAATACATCGAGTTAAATGTCAATTACTTGCTACCGTATAAAGAAAAACGCGATTAGTAGGAAACGCTGTAGTGAGCTCACCTGAAGGCATGTCGTAAAATGTGTTGGGACGTTTAATAAAATAACCTAAAACGGGTAGAACATTCGCAGTTCTATTTGTAGCGTCCGTCAGTACGTTGGCCTTCTGTTTAGTCGTTTTCTGAATATTTGCGTATTGATGTTTTGTGCAACATGAGACTAATAGATTGACTTTGAGAGCAGCGGAGCAGATATTGCACTAATGACTGCGAAGGAATCTCGATACGTGCCTCGTTGCCTAATAGAGACGTTTAATTTATCTGATATATTATTATTGATAAAATTCTTGTTTACATCACAAGTTATAGCAGTTATATTTTATTACACAACAAATATGTCTGGGCATGACAATTCGAAATTATTATCTCCGCCAAGCCTTACGATTTCGTTAGATTATTATTCATGTTTTAACGTAATGATAAGTAACATTTTTCAATCATGCCACATGATAACACAGTCGAGATAGACTTTGTGCATGTGGTCAATTCGTATAAGAAAATCTCTTCTGGAAGTCACTAAGTAGATTGTGCTGTATAATCAGGTGAACCGCTTCAGAAGTTAACTGGACGAATCCGATGTTTATTCCGTGCAAAATCACAAAGAGTTTGTTGCTTTCAACACAATGTATCCCAAATATATCCGAGAAACTCGTTAGTCGTAATAAACTTCATTTAGAGCTTTCATTTAACACGCTTTGCAAAATTTAAATTAAGTGAACGCAAAATATCACGATTACGCAAGCGATCGGTACTAAAGTCGAGACGTTGTTTACTAAAATTATAGCAACAATAAAAATTCCTCCGCGTTTGATTGGTTTCCGTGTGTCCGACGCTGCGCCTGTGTGGGTTAAGTTGTCGATGTGTGCGATTAGGGATTCCGTGACACGGGTCACCGTTTCCAAGAACCCGACTCGTCTTGACGTCCCGCTGACAGGACTGGTTTTGTCGTTCCACAACGTAGAAACATTGTAGTCGCTATCTCGCCTCTTCTAACGCATAGAGAACGCTATCGCTGTCTCTGTCTTGTTGCAATGGATGCACACGCGCCCTCTGTCCCCTCACCTCGATAAAAGTGATCGAAGTTTTCGGTAGCACTGAGTTAACGAATTTCCATTGAAGATTTGGCGTGTAAACTGTACATTATGTAAATACTGGCGATTCGAAATAAAATCGCTGTTTAATATCTTGCCATTACGCTTGCTTTCTTTTTGTTTCGTTAATGTCATTAGCGTCCATTACGACATAAAAGTGTGTTGTTTCCTATAAATTGGCTCATTAATACTTTCTCGGTTGGACGGTAGCCCGACACGAGACGCTGCAATTATTAAAGGCACGGCATATCATTAGTCCAGACGCTGTCGAATTATTTCCGAATAAGCAATAATCAAAATGTCTACGTCACGTGAGGGAAATGTCGATTTTGAGAGCTTTTAAGTTTAAAAAGATTTTTAATAAAGGCTTATAGATCACACTGTTTGTAAATAATTTTCACTCTATATTTAAATTGTTTATTGTAATATATAGAATTTTCTTCATTTTATAGTGTACATCTACACTAATTTTATAAAGTGGGAAGATTTGTGTTTTTCTTCGTTCGTTTGCATGGAATAGGCTCCTAAACTACTTGACTGATTAGAAAATTCTTTCACAGTTGGGAAGCTACACTATCTCCGTTGATTATAGGCTATATTATATGTTAAAACATTTAGGGGTCCCTACTAAAAGTCCAATAATGTAACCCATGGTGTAAAAATCGTGATTCTCAACCACTGCCACCGCCAAATTTTTGTCATAAACTATTTATGCAGTGTGTTGTAGTAAGTAAATAATTTTTATCTTTTTCTTGTGACAATTAGTGTCATAGCCGTTCTGTTCTAATTTGTTTTTAGTTTTTATATTCGGCCATGATAACACAATAAGCAAAGCCACAGGTTTAATAAAAGTATTGAATTCAAAAGAATTGTCTTTACTGAGAAACAAAATGATTTTTTTCTTTCACTCGCTCGATTCAAATCCAGAACAGCGAACACCACACATACCTGTTCGTATGAAGTACGAGAAAATTGAAATTCCAGTTTCTTGTCCAATATAAAGGATAGAGTTGATACGCGGAATATGCAAATATGAAATCAGCGAGATACAATATAAGTTTTTGTGTTCCCCCGTAGCAAGTAGCCGGCGCCTGCGCACCACGCCCAGACTGCTTCTGGGCCCCGTTACTAGTTATCAATAATTACTCCAGGCTCCATTATCTGCACCTAGGCACCTCGCTAAACTCGTTCGTGCTTGAAAACGCCCCTCGATATCGTAGGAATGCTATTTTAGTTTATAGAAAATGCTCTCGATTTCCTGTCTGTGCCTTTTAAGAATTATTGATCTTCATTCCTTTAGATTGTAGGATTGTTTTTTGTATTACAATTATATGGTTGTGTGTTTTGTTGCAGGCATTTCAGATGTAGACTTAATAACGTACTCTAAGACCTGCGTTTTCCCGCGGCTTCGCTCGTGTTCATGTCGATATTCTCAACATGTTATCTATTATATGGTTATTAGAGAAATTTATTAAACGTACAGACAGCCAGTTATTACGAATTTTATGAAATGTCAGGCTATTTTAACTTGTCTATCTGTTAGCGGCGTAGCTCGTGAACGAATGAGCCGATTTTAATGCGGTTTGTTTCGATAGTGACAATCCAGGTTCTTGGATATATTTTATTAATTGTATAATCTATTAAAGTTTTATCTCCAGAAATAGTTGTATGGAGTTTAAATATTTAATATTCATGATTTTTAAGAGCCAGTAATTATAAAACAATTTCCCGAAATGGATTCCCATAACGCGGGTTCTCACGAAACTAAGGCATGGTCTTATAATGCAGCCTCATTAAACGAGGTTAAAATCGTAACCTATTATTATTTTCGACTAGATAATTTCAACTAGATTATCAGGGTGTGCGTTGTTTGGTGTTTACATTTGGTATCATCAAAAATAATTATATTGTAATAGGTTAAAATTGCCTTCTAAGCACGTATTTGTTCAATGTACTTGTATGTTCATATAATTTTTTTGTTAGATTTTTAAACTCCGACGAAAAAGGAGTTAGTCATATCTGTCTGTCTGTGGCAGGGTGTTAATAGGCCCATTTTTCATACGATTGTTAAGCTTAAATAATTGACGTTCTTTTTTTATCCATACTACTAGTTTCTGTCAGGGGCTTCGCTCGAGTTTAATTCGATTTTTACACATTGGTTTACATTATTCGACTTTTAGTAAGGATCGCATTTTTTTTAATACAATATAGCCTATAGGTTACCTCGAGAAATGTGCTATCCAATACTAAAAGAATTGTTCAAATTGGACCAGTGGTTCCAGATATAAAGGCGTTCAAACAAACAAACTCTTCAGCTTTATACTATTAGTATAGATTATAAATGTGTGATGAAGGGAAATTTTTTATTCTTTAGGAAAACAAACGAGTATACAGTTCATCTGGTGGTTAGTGATACCTGTCGCTCATGGGCACTTTCGAGAACAGTAGAATTAAGACACGTTGCCAACCATAGGACTTTTAGTTATATTGCGTTAGGTATTTTTATAACGACATTCTGCAGACTATTTTATTTCTTTATATTTGAGTACTAACTGACCCCGCAAACGTCGTTTTGCTTACGTAAAAAATAGGGTTTGACCGTAGGGGGGTGAAAATAGGTTGTATGTAATTTTATATGCTGTATCATAAATAAATAAAAACAAAAAACTGTTTTGTTAAATAATAAAATAAATTAGGCGTGGACCACCCTTAACATTTTTGGGGAATGAAAAATAGACGTCCGATTGTCAGACTTAGTGAATATGCATACAAAGTTTCACGAAAATCGGTCGAGCCGTTTCGGATGAGTATAATTACAGACACGGAGATACGAGAATTTTATATATTAGATTCCGAGATTTGTGGGCTGTAATCCAAACGCGCACAGTACTTCACGACCTTCCTATCTATTATCAGTCTATCTTTCGAGATTTCCTTCATACTCAACCTTTTAAAATTACCACAAAATCACGTGTATACCTAGGAGATAAGAAATTTTTAATAATACTAGCTGACCCAGCATACGTCGTTTTGCCATATAAATACCTATTAAAAATTAGTTGTATGTATTTTATATGTTGTATCTTAAAAAAAGTAGGGGAGAACAACCCTTAAAATAAAGGGGGATGAAAAATAGATAGTCGCCGATTCTCAGACTAAGGAATATGCATATAAAATTTCATAGGAATCGGTCGAGCCGTTCCGGAGGAGTATGGGAACGAACATTGTGGCACGAGAATTTTATATAATAATATATTTTTCGTTTCAGATATACAAAGCCACAGTCCTTCGCGGATTGCATTGGCAATGAGCTGCCCTTGGGATGGGAGGAGGCCTATGATCCACAAATCGGGCCTTATTACATCAATCATGTCAATCGTGAGTACTGATTTGATGTTATATGGTTAATACTTGTAGGAGTCGTGCAAGTATTACGTAAGCACTAATGGGGGAACGGAGGGGGGGTGTGGATGTTCGTGGGGAGGTGTCTTTTCTTTGCCTATTTTGAATGAGATGGGAGTCTAGATTGGACATCTCATCACGAATCATTAAAAAATCAATATTATAATTGAAAAATGTTTACGTAAGCACGGAGAAGGAGGTAAGAGTTTCGCTTACTTTTGCTAATAAGGGGTTTGGGGGGGGGGAGTGATTAATTGTAATAAATCCGGTTACGTAATACTTGAATGGCCCCTAGGACGTTTAAAATTTGAAACCAATAAACAAACTGCCGATGCTCTGTGGACGTAATCGGGTCGATCGATTTCGATTTCAAAAATGACGACTACTTTAAGTAACCTTTTGTGACAGGTAACTGCCCTCAAAAATCCTTGCAAAATCGGTTTAGTCATTTGCGATTAGCAGACAAGTAGACAAAAAGCAATGTTATATTGATATTTAATATATTTCCATATGAATTGAGATGAGTTATTTTGATACTAAAAAGATACAATTTTTTTTTATTATTCTAGTATAAAGTAACCTAAATAGTTATCGTTGGGTACGCACAAGGCTTTTCATTTCTCTTGGCACGAAAATATGAAACTTTTATGTTAAAAATTAAACTGTAAAGACACAAAAATGCTATTTATATATTCCTTTAAGTCTCCACGACTTGGTTTTGTTCTAGTCCATGGGGGACGGTAATTACTCGCTGTATACTCGTTTGCTCAATCAATCAAAAAAACGTGGACCACTAGCAAATATCGTTTAAAAAAGTGTTGATGTTCCAAACTTAAATTTAAATATACGTGTAAAGAAAATAGAATTTTCCTTAATTTGAACTTTCCCGCGCATCACACGTCATTGTACGCACAGTGACAGATGACGTTTGTGAGCGATGAAAAAGAGAACCCATATCCGTTTCCTGATTGTTGGGAAGTAACAATAATTTGTAATATTGAATCCATTGTTTAGGCATTCTAATTGTGATTAAGAACAGACCTCGTTAATAATAATATTAATATGTCGTTTTTCGTACAGACTAACTCAACTGTGTCGCCTAATACCGAAATTATTAAAAAATATGTTATAAATACGATTTTTTGAAATAATAGATTACAAGTCATGCCACTTTTTTAATCTCGATTTCGCAGTTCGCTTGTGAAATTCCAAGTAAATTATCAAAACACAGAACTGGTTGTATGAATCATTGTATTTATTTTTTGGAAACGGGGTCGTATGTTAATGTTTTATATACTTTTAATTCGATTTTAGTGCTTTTTTTTTAATAAGTAAGTAGGTATCTACTTCAAAGTATATTAATTAGGCCATCCTGGGATTTTGAGAAACAGTATGGCTCCTGAAAACTAAGACGGATGATGGTACCCATCACACCTTTGATGATGGTATGGAAATAAATCTTTCCTGAAAAAAAAAACATTTTTTTAAAACCATTTAGTAGCATTATTTAATTATAAGGGCGTGGATAATTTAGAATGGCAAAACCAATTTTGACGAGACCTTAATTTGCAGATAGCTAATCGTGTCACGTATCTAATGTCATCATTTTTACGACAAAACAATATTATAATGTTCAATTATTTGTCCATCTGTCAGTTTGTTCTGGCGAATATTTAACGCGGCTAAACCAATTTCGATGAGACTTTCACTTGCAGCTAATCATGTCGCGTAGCCTTTAATCATTCTTTAATGTAACCATTAAGAAGGAAATAATTTTTATCACCACCTTAACGCAGGTGAAACCGCGGTGCATCGCTAGTATTTCGCAAAGGTATATCAAGACGAAAATAATTGTAACTTGTTGGTACTAGATAACGGTAGTAAGGCGCGTTTCGCACGAGACGCGTAGGAAATAGACTGCATTATTCATGTGTAAGCGTTTTCAACAGCTTTTTATTAGCTTAAAGCTTTGGAATAATGTACTGTATGTAGTATTTTCTTCAACACTGGTATCTAAAAACGCGTAATACATTGAAATAAGAACGAAAAGACTATAGGATAAGAATCTGTTACGTGTTTGTTGAGTAACAATAGAGTATCGCTGAACTGATTTTGATGAATTTTGACATGTATCATTCTAGCGAAAAATACTTTTTTTATTATTAAAAATAATGATTGGAAAATTAAAAACTACTAAAAATTCTTTTATTGTTCTATAGGTGGTGTAAAAACCAAGTATGGTTTATAGTACACTTTAGTTTTTAAGCATCTTTTTAATATTTTAATAGATAAAAATATAATGATAATAATCCGAAAATTACAACAATATTGCTTACTTTTTTGTAAAGTCATTTAAGAAATATTGATTCAAATTGATCGAACCGTTCTTTTTCAACCGACTTCGAAGCGACTCGACGTTTTTTAGCGAGCCTAACGAATAGTAAATTACATACAAGCAAACGTAATTCTAAACTATTCCTAGACAATTCCGTTCATAGATGGAAAAATCGTGACGTGCTATGCGCGTTTCGATTTCAGTCTGTGAATTTCCGAATACTCGAAATAAAAATAAAGCCATAAGGTTGAAGACGCGTCTAGATCTACTGATCTTGGAGTTGTCCATGGGCGACAGAAATCGCTTAATATAAGTACTGTATGCTCGTTTGCCTTCCTATCGCATAAATAAAAATTATTTGTTGATTGAAAATCTAGCATAGTATTAAAACTTACTGTATCTTAGTGATTAAGACAATAAGTTTTCCCTAAGCGGCCTTTAATTACTGGTTAACTGCTGTACAGTTAAGTATATTTATTGATACAGACAAAATCGAGCAAGCCAGCGTAAATTCTGCCGTTTATACTGTTTCCTGGCTATTATCATAAGTTAGAAGCTGCATACGCAATTTTCATTTGGACGCTTAATAAATACAAGGCACGGTTAACCGTTGCTTAGAATTATTTACAACTAATACTTGTGATTGTAATATTATTTTATTATTAGTTGCGCCCGCGTTTCTGTCCGTGAGGAATATTATATACTCAATATTATAAAGCTGGAGAGTTTTTTTTATTGGTTCTGAAAAGCTAATGTGGTTTCTTATATTTAACACCAGTAACTGGACAATGATTTTGAGGAGGAGCCGCTAGAGACGCTATTTGATAC